>RJWH01000853.1:336496-354358 GCA_004363575.1 Solenodon paradoxus
AAAAAAAAAAAAAAAAAAAAAAAAAAAGGAAAAAAGGAAACTCCTGTCACATACTACAACATGAATCATGAATGAACCTTAAGGACATAACACTTAAATTAAATAAGACAATCTCTGTTTCTCTGTTGGTCTCTCTCCCTCACACACAACCACACTACTCTCTGAGTCCACTTATATAAGGTACATAAAATAGTCAAATTCATAGAAATATAAAATCAAATGCTGGTTGTCAGGTAGGAGGAAGTAGAAAATCGTTGCTTAATGGGTATAAAGTTTCAGTTTTGCAAGATGAAAACTTATGGAGATTAGTTGCACAACAGCATGTGTATTTAACATGACTGAGCAGTACACCTAAATAAATTTTCTGTTGTGTTTACCACAATTAAATGTTTTTAATTATAAAAGGTATACAATAAATTACTAAAGGCACTTAAAAGAAAATACTAAACTATCAAGCACTTGATCAAATTCCCTTCTAGCAACTCAATGGTAAATACGATTAAAGATACAGCATACTAAGATTAAAAGGAGAAAGGATGCATATAAACTGAATCTATAAAGCAAAAATCTTTAAAAGACGGATATAAGGAAATGTTTAGTTTCTTAAGAAATTCGAAAAACTTAATAGGAAATGGATAATCATTACCAAAAACTTAAGTTAAAATGTTAATAAAATCGAATCTAAGAATGTGTTAAAAGAAAACGTCTGGCGTATGTGTTGGCAGCTGCCGCCAGCTGGTGGAGTCCACACACATTTCAAGGACCTGGGTTTGTGACCCAGGGACAGTGAGATCATGAACAACTAAATATAAAGAAAAATGTATCTTCTCTCTCTTCCTGCCTGCACCTTTCCTTTAAAAAAGGAAAAAATGAACCAGCACAGTAAGTATTCTAAACAAAATTTACTATTAGAAGTTTTTTTTTCTTCGATTCATTAAGTAAATTGAGAATCATAAATGATCATTTAAAGAGTTAAAATTCATTGTGTATTTCTTGACATAATTTAGTAAACTCTAAAATATGCTAAATTGACAAAATATCTGCATTGTACTCAACTGAGACAAAATAGCACTCTCATAAAAACAAGGAAAAGAAAATAACCTCTACTGCCAGTTTTATTCAACATTTGGGGGGGGTGTTTAAAACTGATGCAACATAAGAAAAACAACAGTTAAAAACACTGAAAAAGAAAAGACAGGATCATTTATTCAGGTCAATTAAACAATTATGTCAGAAAACTCAATAGAATAAACTAACAATATGACAATTCACTTTCATGGTCATATAAACAAGATCAAAGTATCAAAAGCAAGAGGTTCTATATGCTAGTAATAATTCACTGGAAAGTATAATGAAAGAAAAATACCATTCATAATAACCATAAGAGCTATAAAAACAATCTGGAATAAACTCAAGAATGTGAAAACCTGTATAAATGAAAGCTATAAAGTTAATTAAGGAACGATGAAGGGGATGAAAAAATAGAGGCATGCTATGTTTCTGGATGAGAATATTCAATATTATGTATTTCTCCCCCAAATTCATCCAAATTTCAGTGAAATTCTAATCAAAATTTCAATAGACATGATATTGACATAAGAATAAATAAAATAGTTGTTACTACTATCTACCCACAATCCTTTTCTAAGTGTTAAGAAACAGACAGGAGTCTGCTATTTTAATACTACTAAAGCTTGGTCAAAGACCAGTAGGGCTTAATTCTCATGCCATGCCAGTTCAACTTAACCAGTTACAGGCAGAAAACTCAGACAGACAGAAACAAACAGTGAAAGAGAGAGAGAAAGAGAGAGAGAGAGAGAGAGAGAGAGAGAGAGAGAGAGAGAGAGAGAGAGAGAGAGAGAGTGTGTGTGTGTGTGTGTGTGTGTGTGTAGGGGGGTAGTGATGCTTCTCCCAATAATCCTGGACAGTGAAGGATATTTAAATTGAAATCTAAAAGATGAGAAGAAACAAAGAGCCAGGGTAAGAACATCCTAACATCCTAGAAAGAACAAAACAGATGCTTAAGTGAGAAACTGCATATTATAAGAACAGAAAGATCAGCTGAAACTGTGACTACAAAATAATGAATGAACTGAAAGGTATAGGATCTTACAGGTCATACAAAGTCTTACAGGTCAAGGAAGAAGTTTCTATATTTCAGAAAGATTAGCCTAGTGGTCATAGGAAATATGAATGAAGTATGTGGAGTCAAAAGGAGCTGGATATCAAATTAGGACGCTATTATGAAGTCTACATAGGATAATAATCTGAGTGAGGTGATGATAGCAAGGATGGAAAGAAGCAGGAAGTTTCAAGGTATACTCTGGAAGTCTTATGTCCAATATCCTTTCCCTTACCACTTGCTCACCTTACCTTTTTTTGGTAATAGAAACACATTCTTTGGAAAATCATTTCATGAGACTCAGAGGTCTAAATGGCATCTCCAATTTACCTACTAGATGGGGTGGTAAGATGTAACTCGAGCCTGATCAAAACACTTTTTCCCTTGTGACAGTGGTTGGTTCAGTGATAGACAGATGGCCCAAGTTAGATCCATAAATTATTTCAGCAATCAGAAATGACTTGTGTGCACTGCTAGTCATAAGAACAATATAATAATAGAATGACATCAATATCAGACATTGATTACCATCCAGTAATCCACAATGTCCTTCTTTTAGTAAAACATGTTCCCACATGTTCACACTACAAGAGCAAGATCTAGGTACAAACATACAAGTAAATTCTGATCAACGGGACACAACAGCAAGTGATGTTTGCAACTTCTTGGTCAATTCCTTAAAAGGAAGTGAACTGTGCTCACCTTCAGTTTCTTATTTTTCAATGTTTCATTATTAGCTTGCAAGGGGTGCCATATAAATATCACAGACTGGGTATCTTAAACAAGAGAAATTAATATTCTCAGAGTTCTGGAAGCAAAAAGTCCAAGATCAAATGTGTCAGCAGATTTTGGGTCCTCTTGAGATCTTGGTTCTTGGCTTGAAAATGACCACCTTCTGTGTCCTGTTTTCTTTCTGTACATACCTTTTGTTTCTTTTTATACAAAATTTACTTTCTTACAAGGATACTAGTCAGATTGAATGAGAGCCTATCTATATGACCTGATTTAACTTAAATATCCTTTTTAAAGGTTTTATCAACAGTCACATAATGAGATAGTGGGGTCAGGGATTCAGTATGAATTTTGGAAGGACACAAATCAACCCATAACAAGCTGGAACATGGGGATGATGCTGGTGAGCCAAATTAGGTCTTGTAGATAAAGTCAACACTCTAAAGCAGAACTGTCCAATAAAACTTTCTATGATGATGGAAATGTTTTCTATAATCTCTAATATGGTAGTCGCTAAACACATGTGACTATTTAAACTAACAAAAATTAAATGAAATTAAGCACCCAGATCCTAAGGTGTATTAGACACATTTCAAGTACTCAGTAGCCATGAAGTAGAGTAGTGGCTACCATATTGGACAGCATAGGAAAAGGATGATGTCACAATAAAATAAAACAGAAACACATCTACACATAATTTTAAGGGACTACTTATATACTATCAAATCTTGCTTGAACGACATGTGTTTTGGATTCTCTTTATTCAAACGACCCATACTATACCTTAACTAACACAATAAATTAGAAGTGTAGTGCTGCTGTAACAAATTCCTAAAAGACTCTGATAAGCCTTAGGGGAAAGATAGTAAGGAAACATCTCAGACCAGAAAGTCAACGATTTTTGTTACACAGCAGTAAACTTTTAGTAAAACTCTTGCCTATAATAATGGGGAAGGTATGTCACATGACTACCAACTCTGTAGCTCAAAGAAAAGCAGCTAGAAAAACTTGGAACATGGTTATTTAAAAATCAACGAAAAATAAACTCACTAACAATAAGGATGGTTGCAAGAGAGACATAGGTGCAAACAATACCACTGAGAAAAATCTCTCCGTAGGAAGCCCTAATGTATGAGTACGGTAATCTGGAGCCTTTTTAAGTTGGGAAAAACAGTCACAACCATGCTCCCATGGATTGTTCTTTCAATTAAAGAAACTTTGATTTAAAATATTTCAGAGATCTGTGGAAAAATTGATTTCAAGTGTTGCTTCCTTACCTGTGACGATTTTTTGTTTTATCAAACGGTTAAACTAAAGGGAAGGAAGAACAGCAGTAATTTTACAAATACCTCTCTGTTATTCAAACATGAATCTAAGTGCTGCTACGAAGAGATTTTACAGATGTACTTAAAGTTCTTAATTAGTTAGCTTCTAGCTAGGGTTCATCTTTAGTGAATATGACCTAGTCAGGTCAACCCTTAAGAAATTGGTTTCTTCCTGGAAAAGGAGATTCCAAATTGTAGCTGAGTCTACAACTCTCTTTGCTGGATCTTCTTTTCTAACTGCCTATCAGAATATGCCCATGAGTTCCAGTCTGCCTGAAATCTTCAAATCTTCATTTCCTAACTCTCTGCCTTACAAATTTTGAAATTGCTTAGCCAGTACCAACAACAATATCCCTTGTAATAAATATATTAATACATATCAATCAACCAATAATATGCATTATCTATTTGATCTACTTCTTTGGTTAAATCCTGACTAAAATAGCACCCGTCTATTATTTCAGATGCCTTCAAGACATATAACACAGAGAGAGAGGAACAGACATACCACATAGGCCAGTACCTAATGGAATTAACAGATTTTTTTAAATTACGACTAAAGGATCTGCTATAGCTAATGTCACCCGGGGACTGACTTGAAAACAGAATAGAAATCTATTGAGTTCTTGAGTTCTATCACCAAACTACATCACTGGCCACAAACACCTATAACTAAACTTTAAGTGGTCCTGCAGTCCCTAAATCTATACCATCTGCTGCAAAAGCCAGACAATTTCTAACGATGTCATACTCTCAAATACATACTAATTCAGATGCAACAAAAAGAAGGTAACAAATCACCTAAGAAAAGAGCCAAGGAAACATGAAATAGTCAAGAGTATCCCATCAATGGGCAAAATCGGAGTTTAAACAAGGAAATTACATAGTTGCCAGGGCAGAGCCTTCTTCTGATCAGAAGAAATTACTGATATGAATCAATGACTTTTGTGTACTATCTAATCTTTCCTTCTCCAAAGAATCTTTCATTACAATTATCCTATTCCTATTCACCACTATTCAATAGATGGGACAAAAGGAGAGATACGTTTAATATTTTATAGATTACTAAACTTAATTAAGATGAAAATTTATATTACATATATAAAAGATATACATATAGATAGATATATATAGTAACTGAATGGTACTTTGTATTAATTTTCTTGAGAAGATTATGTCTTAAAACCGCTTATAATCTCTAAGTGATTTTGTTAGCTCTCAATAATGCTTCTTAATTTAGTTAGAAAAATATACTAATCATGATACTTATAAAATCTACAAAAAAACAATTCTGTTATTGTATTCTTTTCACGCATGTGTATGTAAAAGTTTTACTGTCTACAAATGTACAAATTAACACAGCAATGATTTAAATACAATCTAACCTTTTCATATTCACTAAGAAGGAAATGACTGATATTACAATATACTAAAAACAGTCACACAGGAAATACTCTCAAATACAAGAATAAACCCCAATACTGCATCCTGCATTAGGAAGAGCTACACTAGAGGTTTTGAATTAGGACAATTTTTGTTATTAAATTCATATAAAAAAATAAGAGCAAAAATCGGCACAGAGAAGGAAAGAAACAATACTGGGGTCAAAACCTGAACTGGAAATAAACCTGATGTAATACACACAAAAGACTTCTAACAGAAGACTTCCCTTTCGTCTCAGTTTTCAGATTTATGGTGACAGGGAAGAGGAAAAGAAAAATTTAACTCTGTCAATGTTTATTTATTCCAAACTCAAAACTGACTTGAAATCAATTTTTCCACAGATCTCTGAAATATTTTAAATCAAAGTTTCTTTAATTGAAAGAACAATCCATGAGGAAAAATTCAGAGCAAAAATTAATTTTAAGACAGGTCTTTTCCCTTACTTTTTTGCTTTTTTTCTCTTTTTTATGAGGGAGGGGGATATTGGGAGTAGGGAAGAGTTTAATAAGAAAATGAAAGAACAAATGAAACCAAATGAACTTGGGAGGTGGATAGACCCTGCTAGAGATGTTCTGCTATAGACTAGTTTCATAAATCTATTATACTTAGTTTGTACTTTCAAATAATCTAAGAAATGAGAAATGGGCATATTTTCAAAATGAAAATATCACTAATATACCATTTTTTATTCATTATAATTCAGTTTGAGTAACTGGCGAATTTGAACATTAATAAACAATATGATTATTAAGTAGAATCTGCAAACCCCTTGATCATGGATTCCATCCCTAATCTTCCAAACCTTTGTAACCTATTCCTCTCTAGAACTATGCCAGTTTTAGTCATCATTTTTATGGTAATCCATTTTGTGCAGGTGTATTATATAGCATTATTTGAAAAAAAGATTTTGATTTTGATTGTCTCCAATACCTTAATTAATCTTGTTCAATATTTTACTGAACTTTTACTGAAAAAAAACCATGCTGTTTCAGATCATTTACCTAACAAGCACATTTTTACTCATGACTCATAAAACCTATTTAACTATTCAATTTATTCTCAACAATCCTGGTGTCCATTCCCATGAGCATGATTCACTATATCATACTTAAAGATTTCATATATCAAAGTTGTTTACAGGCACTAATAATATTGACTCCAAAAGAAATTCCTAATCTTTATGTTCTACTTAACCCTCTTTTACCTCCTAAAATATCTCACCCGAAAGTCCTCTTAAAAAATCAACTCTTTTTAAAAGATAAGGTAATGTTTGAGCTCTGTAGAATGTCACAAGACAAAGTATGCTATGCTTTCAATAATTAGGTCTGTATTAATTTTGAGTTTTTAGTATTCATGGGAAACACAAAATCTAACAAGTCCTTTCCAATAGTTAAAACCTCATACTAGAACCTATGATAAAATGATTCCCATTGCCTCACAATTCCACTTCCTCTCATGACTAGATAAGAAAAATTTCTAAAGACAAAAAAGTTAGCATAGTAAGTCAGGAATCATACTATGCTTCTGGGAGGCAAATGGATAGATACATCTCGACCAGATAGATAAGGTTCCAGGAACTAGAATGGTTGCCATACTTATCCACCAACTTCAATACCCTAATGACTTATTTTTATCAGGTCAAAATTCAAAGAAGTTAGATTTGGCATAAGTTACCATGGATGTTGGTGCCCCCTATTGGTTCTAACAAAAAACTAAGCGCTATCACCAAGTACTAACTTCACATGCCAAGAAGCAAAAATTCCTTTCATCCACAGTCAAGTTTGGAAGAAGTATATGGAAGATTATTACAACATTATTACATTTAATACATCTTCACTTCCTAACTATAATTATACTTATAAAAATGCAAATAACTATTCAAGGACCTAAAAACTGACTTCCTAGTCAACTGGATGTTATAACTAGATGCCATTAGAAGCCGTTCAATGAATTACTGGGAGTCAAAATGAGCTGCTTTGATGAATATTTAATAATGGAAATTTTCACATTACTAACCCCAATCAGGTTTGTGAGGTTAATGAAGACCGTATTAAAACTGATAGTCAAACTAAAACATCTTACAGGGGTCCACCATAATAGATGTAACCGTGGTGTGTTACCTTAAGACTCAAATTTCCAAGGATTTCCAGATAAGTGGCTAAAGAAGAAATGTTTATACTTCAGCAATCTGACTTCATGAAAACCTAAGACTTTCAAAACACATGTGGTACAGTCTAGCAGGAGATATAAAGCTAAGATTTTTTTTATTGCTTTTCTTTTTTTTAATGTCTTATACATTTGCTTTTATTCCTGTATTTCTGATTACATTTGTGATGTAATTTTGAAAGTGGTCAGTGGAAGAGAAAAATCACATATATTTTCACTATATCATGATAAGTTTGTTTTCAGCTTTGACAGTCCATAGAAACTACATGAAAACTGCTTCATAAATTAAAAGGCATAATATGAAGATAGAACAGTAGGCATAGGACTAGTTTGCCAGAAAAAACATAGATATTGCACTCCCAACTTCACAAATAGGCCTTCTTTATTGTTACTTTAGTCAGAAACTCCCCAATTCTAAATAATCCACATAAATACTTGCCTGTTTCCCCACTATCGTAATACAGTGAGAGAATTCAAAGTAACACGGAAAGAGGAGGCAGGTCACACACCTCTCTGAGCATCTAAAAAAATCATTTCACAAGCATACTAAGTGCCAGAAGAATGGGAAAAAAATGTATAGGCACCTTCAACAAAATAACTGTGTTTGGTTTCAGGGTACTCAGTTTGTCCAGAAGTCAAGTTAACAACTCCTATTTAAAAGATAAATAGCTTTTTAACTTAATAGAAGATAACCTTGATAAGCAAAACATTTGAGAGGCACGGAGAAGCAAGAGTATCTCTAAGAGAAGGTAGTTTTCACTATAAAGCTTCATTTTGAAACAACTGTCAATTCTAGATGGTGAGAATATAGATACTGTATTTATCTGTACTTTCCTGTATTTCCTTTTTCCATTGAGTCTTTCAGAACAAGAAAAGGAAAATGCTTGGCACAGCCAACTTATCTTCGATGGTTGCTATACTGCAAGAATTTGTTTTTAAGATTATCCAAAATGCGAACATTAGAGATGCTTCATTTAACATGACATAGCGTAACAGAGAATGCGAATGAGTAAATGAATGAGGTTTTGAATCAAATACATTTTCTGCCAATTATTAGCTATAAAATCTTGATAAGTACCTAAAATCCTTCTGTCACTCTTTTCCTCTTAAATGAATATGAGTATCCTCTCCTAACCTTCCAATATGTGTATACTTTTTAAACTCTCACACTTTATTCAGGATATACATTTAATCCTTACTCTCTCTCACCTATATTTATTTCCTCAAACCTATATTTAATCATCGGTACATTTTAAAAAAATCAATGCATCTTAACACAGTTTTGCTCACACCTGCTCACCCAGTACAGCAGAATGCCTAGTATATAGTAAGATTTCCAAACATTTCTTGAAAAATGAAACAAAAATGAAAATGTCTACTTTATAGGGTTAGGGTGAAAATAAAATGAGAATACATGAAGTGTCTTAACTTATTTAATTCTCATAACAATGCTATAAAGCAGAATTTAGTATCACCATTTACACATGAGGTAAGTGAAGTAGTAAGAAGTTAACTTGCCCACGATCACAAAGTTAATGAATGATGAATCGAAGATACGAATCCAAGTTCCAGTCCATGCTCTTAACCATTATGACAGACTTGTCACCCACAAGCACCAAATAAGTTTTTACTACATTTAACTAGCTTTCCCTCTAATAACTATGGAAGATCACCATCACCAAGAGAAGTAATTGAAAGATGTTAAAATCCAAACTTCAGATATATTTAGAAGCCCTGGATCCAAGAGAAAAAGCTATGCCTTGTCTTCATTTCCTAAGTGAATTCTGGATTCTCCCTAGATAGTAGTTATTCACTTAAAACGAAGTTTTGTTTGTTTTAAACAAGTAATGTGCTAAAGCAGGACAGAAGAAAGTATCATTAAGACAGAATTCAGGCTTCAAAGATCTTGGTATCTAGTTTACACACTTCATCAGGGGACAAGCAAATTTCTTTGGGTTAATCTAATATTCTACCATTACAACAAAATAATTTCAAAATATTTTCTTTAAAAAAAGATTGAGAAGTGAACTTAAAGAAGCACAAACTACTTCTGACATAACTTTTCTTTCTCTTATTATCAACCCAACGTCTTTTAAGTCTCTATGGCTTCTCCAACCTTTCAAATCTTCTCGAAAGTGAATGAATTAGTCAGTACTAATTTATTTACTGGCTCCCCTTTTCTAAAATTTCTCCACTAGGTTTTTCTCTTAAACATACAGCAGCCTTGAGTTGCCTATAAAAATAAATGGCATTGACCAAATCCTACTGTATTAACATTTTATGCATCTTCAACAAAAATGTTACTTTTGAACATGAGTTGTACCTTTAATTTAAAGTTGTCCCCTCTATGAACTCTGCTTCAGCCAACACCACTGCCATTCAGTTGCATTTAAAGATTGTATTCAATAGAATGCAATGCTATTTCTAAATAGTATCAACTTGCAATTTCAACATTTTTCTTCTAATATTCTATTAAGCAATTTTATTTAGTACACTAATTTGAAAAGTCTATCCGTTTTATATTAGAATATATGTCAATTTTCAATATTAATCACCTAATGAAAGCCAAGAAAATTATCCATATTTCAATTTTTGACTTACGTTTTTGTATCAAATGAGGGGGAAGAAAAAAAGGGAGAGCTCTTGGCCTGATACTTTTGTTTTCAGGTTATCCAGAGTTACACAAATTAAAACATGATTATCCAATTCTCAAATACTGAAATGTAAATCCACTACTCAATAAACTATCACTAATGTTTACTAAGAATTAAATTCTTGTTCTCCAATATTCAAATAAAGTTCTTTTAAAATTAAACCCCCTTTCCTTCCATTTTTCCTTTCACCAGAATATCCAACTAGATTTTTTCTTATAACAAACACATATTTTTGGTAAATTAGCCTCTACCTTTTCAATTTAAATATCCCAAAACTATAACCTTTCTCATTCCTTTTTACTTTTCGTTGATTTTTATTGAAAGAATATATATAAAGGATCATGCTAGTCACATTTTACTGTGTAGCCAAAAGAGAATGAACTAGAAGGATTTAAATACCATAAGTACTAGTCAAAAGATTTCCTAACTCTAGAAAGTTAAATTGCTGTTCATATGTCAAGAAAACAGTAAGAAAGAAAACCATTGCACAACTCACTCATTTAGCTTATAGTGAAGGCTTATTCATTTATTTTGGTCAAGGATGGGGGGCAGGTACAGAGACACTGTACTCTTTTCCATCAGATCATCCTTCAACATGTACCTGCATAGATTTATTTTTAATGAGTGGTTTCTTACACTTAACTTTTCTGACTAATTTTCTAACAAATGGCAAACCCATTCTTTACACCACTGTGCAGAGAAAGAATAAAGCACATTAAAAACAAAGAAACACTCCCCTAATCGATCAAAGTGAACATATACTATTCTAATTTTCCAAAGACATCAAAACCAGACTCACAAAACTAACGTATCCAATAAACTTAAGGCTATTCTATAAAATTTAAGGAATCACATTCTGCTTAGTAGGTCAAATTCCAATGGACAAAACTACTAAGGTATGTGAAATTCATAATCCAATATTCTAGTAGAAATTGCACTCAACATCACTGATACTATTCCAAAACAGGGTGTCATATTCTTGCTCAAGAATTTAAACCCTTAATAAAATACTGTTTCGTACATAGTTGCATGACTGGTCTACCTTGCAATTCACTGCTTATTTTCTGAAGTAGTCAGAAAGACAACACGAGGAAATAAATTGTCATAAAAAAAGTGTACAGTTCTAAACCACTAAACTTTGATTCCAACTTTTGCTACTTCCCACCAATACCAGTTTACTTTAAGCCGCTTTCCTCATTTTTTTAAAAAAAGGTTGGACTAGTTTGTCTTGAAGTTGTTTTTCATCTATCCAAGAATTATACAATTGAATGACTCTCAATACCATAACAGATTTATTGGAAATAAGGATGCTGTCACATCCTTCTCTTCATTGTTTTGAATGCAATATGAGCAACACTACTCTGAAAAGTCCAACCAGGTCAATACAAAAGTCTGTGAATACAAACCTACCCTTAGAATTCAATAGGCTATATGGAATAGCAGGGAGTGTCCATCTTTTTGGTATACATACTTGAGCCACCATATCTCTATAAACTTCCTCTAGTCTGAGGTAAAACAAGAGTCAGGTCTTTACTAACAGACAAGTCTCAAAACTTTTTTAAAAGGTATTTTTCTATTTGACTAGAACCCAAGGTCCAACAGCACAATTTAAAAAATAAAATAAAAGCTTTGCACCAAGATAAGCTCTGTATTTGTGGAAGAGAATAATGGGCAAATGGTACTTTAAGATAAATTCAGTTGTTCTCTCATACAACTAAATTTATCAGACTCTAAAGCTTTTTTCCTTCTTGCTGCTTTAAGTTACAACTTCTTTCTCCAGATCAAGATTTTCTAGCTTCCATTTCAGGGAGTGAACAAGAGTTACAAAAGAGCTGATAACTAGTAAGGCTAATAACTCTTAGTCTGTTGTCAGTGTGTATTTTTACTGAGTTTGGGGGTTATGTGGCCTTCTTTGAAGATTAAGGTCCTGCAACGCCGCCTGTCTGTGGACCCAGGAAAAATGATAAACAGTTATTATGAAACCAGATCACTAGGACAAATCAAGAGGCCTTCCTGGACTCACCACAACTAAGCCTGGCTCCAGAGTAAACTATTTGCCCCGTTTTCCCTGGAAGACAGGGCCTTGAGTAATTCTTCCTCGCTGAGGAAGCACTGAAAATGTATATACACGTAAAAATTAAATAGATATCCTTGAGATCGAGGAAGTGAAGGTTAGTTACTTCAGCAGCCACAACAATTAAAAAAAAAAAAAAAGAACCTGCAGTAGAACAGTATGGAAAAGTACAGCTTCTCACGTGTCTCCCACATACACAAATACTTAGTAGCTCTCAGTCCATTACAACCTCCCCCCCCCACCCATGCTTCCTTCCACCTCACAATTGGAAGAAATTTACCAACCTCCTAGTTGTTCCCCAGGAGATTCATCTACCTAATTTGTTACCCCTTCCGATTTGTTCCCGCCTCCACCCCAGGAATAAGATGGCCCTACCGGCCTCCGGCGGACCCCATTGGGTGTGCCAACAGGGAATCTAACCAATTCTCTCCATCCTTAACCGTGTGAACCACCGAGGACAATGTACCGTCCGCCAACTCGGTGCACTCCGTAGTCCTCCCTCCCCCACGTGTCAGCTACCCTCCCCCACAGTCCCACACCTCGCGATTTAGGCCGGGGAAAGAAAGAGGACAGCGGGAAGCCTGGCCCCTCTGATCAACACACAGGAATCGGTCCCACCTAAGTCCTCTCCCACCTTCGGCCCCAACCCAGTACCCTTCCTCCCTCCTTCCTTAGAAAACCAGGCCCTTGCCTCAGAAACCTCCTCTTCCTCGTCGTCGTCGTCCTCCTCTTCCTCGCTGTTGTTGCTGCTGGTGCCGCCGCCACCGCCGCCGCCGCCGCCACCTCCACCACCGCCGCTGTTGTCGCTGTCGCTGCTGCTTTCGCTGCTGCTGGGGGGTCGGCAAGTCCGGTTACGCTTGGCCTTGTGGTGCTGCGGCTGCGGCGGCTTCTTCTTTAGGAGCAGGTCGCAGACTCGCACCATCCCACGAGGAGACGAAGCCGAGCGAGCCCCGCTGCCGCCGCCAATGCCGCCGCCGACCTCCGCCGCCGATGCGGGGGGGGCCGCCACCGCCGCCACCGCCGGGGGGCTCCCTTCTCTCGCAGCAGCAGCAGCCGCCGCCGCCGCCGCCGCCGGAACCGTCGCCTTCTCCATCCCCAGGGAAAGAAGGAGGGCGCGGACGGGGGAGGGGCGTGGGGGCTACGCTCTACAGCGACTTCGGCCGCACCGGGGCCGACACAGCACTCGGTGCCGCCTCCGCCGCCACCGCCTCGGTCACCTCTACTGCCGCCGCCGCCACCGCCGCCGCCGCCGCCGCCGCTGCTCCGCCAGCTCTCACCTCGTCTCGCGATACTAAGGGCGGGGAGCCTGACGATGGGAGGGAGGGAGCTTGAGAGAGCAAGGGAGGGGTGAGGCAAAGAGGGAGACTGGGGCAGCCGAAGATGCAGAGAAAGGGAGACTACGAGGTGGCGGGGGAAGTGTGCCTCGGACGACTTCCGATGGCGGGGGATGGGGGCCGCGGAGCGCCGCCGTCGCGCTCGTGAGCTCCCAGGTTTCTTCTCTTCCCTTGCTATTTCCCCTACACACAACCCTTCAACCCTCCCTTCTTCCGTCCTCGCTAGTGACTAGAACGCAGCCGCAGACGGAAGTTCAGGTGACGCCATCAGCCGTCGCCTGAGCGGTAGCGCGCGGGTGGCCGAAAGACGAAAGTGAGATTTCGAGTGCCGGGTTCTGGGTCGCCGAGGGTCAGTGGGGGTGTTTTGGGTGGGACTGGCGGGCTGGCTGGAGTTCAGCAGCTCCAAGCGCTTGAGAAGCCGGTGCGGAAGCGCGGTTCGGGCTTTTTTTTTTTTTTTAGCGGGAGACTAGGACCTCCAGTTCCGGGAGGTGGGGCCTTGTTCTGGACTGTTGTACGTAGTAATTTTTTTCATGGCCATTTTTTCCACGGCTAGATCGTGGGTTAGGACTTTGGATCACGTAAGAGAAAAAAAGCCACTTTAACCGAGGTTTATGTCTTGGAACATAGTTTTGCCGAACCTAAATTTACAGTCGTGTAATGTGAAGGAGTGCGGTTTGGTGATGTCTCAACTAGCTATTGCTCTAAAGTTTGCAAAGACAAGACAGGAGAAGGAAGCGAAGTCTGTGGCAGACTTTGCAGACGTTTCAGACTCTCTGATTTTAGCTCTTCCACCCTCCACTGACTCATCTTTTATCTGTGAAGTGAGCATCATAAATAATGCTTTTTGTCTTTGCATCTCTTGAAAGAAATATTGTGGTGGGGGTTGTGGTTTTATTTACAGGTGTCTTAAGGAACTGTTAGGACTTTGGAAATAATAAAATAGCTTATTGAACTCAGAATTATCCCTTTCTGGTTTAAAAAGAGCACAGTGATAAGGAAGCATCAAAAGCAGATGCACTGGCACAAGATACAAAGTGTGTCTCAACTGACAGAGTTGCCGTTTTAAGACTGCTAAGTTTAGCTGAGTGCCTGAAAAAAATTTAGCGTTTTTTTTTCTTTTTTAGCATTGGCATACCATATGAAATGTGGGCAGTTGCCAGTGCTCTAGAGTACTATGGCAGAATTGGCAATGTTTGAATCAGTTCATTCAAGCAAAAATTCATCATGCTCCTACTGTGTGCAAAGTTAGGAAATCAAAGTCTGCTTCCGGGGACTTAACGATATAATAATGTTAGAGTAAATATACATACCAAGTGTTAACAAGCTGCCTGGTCCTCTCCTAAGTGAGAACCTGCTGAATTCCTGTGCAGAACAGTATAGCACATTGTGTATCTTGCCAATTCAGATTTGGGTCCTCAGAGGGATTCCTTTCTCCTTGTTGTATGTATCCTTCAACACCTTATCCCTACCTTCCCACTGGAATACTTTGAAGTCCTTAAATCCCATTTACATATCTTTATTTGAGTTTACCTCAGATTTCTTCACAAGACTGAGGCAGTTAGGCACAAACTCCTTTAATTTTTCCAAATGTTAGAAACAGTTGTCCCTCTCTCCAGTATCAGGAATGATACCATCTCTGCTCTTAGTAGAGATTAACGCTCCATCTGTAGGCTAGTTTCAGTCCCTTTCTCTTCCATTCTTTTCTGTTTTAAATCCTCTACATTTCTGCTTATCCTTCTGTAGCTTTTGCACTGTTTACTTCACAATCAAGCTTTAAATAGTATTCTACTTTCAGTGTCTCTTGTGCGATCTGAAATTCACTGATCTTTTTGAAGTTAACTTCAGTACCTATCATGCTTTCAAAAAAAAAAGCTACTTAAATTACATTCTTTAGAAGAAAATAAATTCTTCTTATATTACAGTGAAATGATGATCTTGTTGGGACTAGTAGGATAAGTCAACCCTATTCAAATAGACAAAGCTCCTGGAGTGACTTTCTGTTACTTTGTATATAGCATTTTTTTCCCTTTATAACCTGTTGCGGAAATATGAGTAGACAATCATTAAAATAGACTAAATTTCCCAGTTTTCTTTGCAATCAGTTGTAGCCATGTGTTTTTCACCAATGAAATGTGAATAGGAGTACTGCACTTATTTCCATCCTCTCTTACTCTTGTTTATGATCTTGATGCTAGTGATTATGATGACCTTGAAAACTATGTTGGAGATGCCAGAGCCAGAAGAGAGAAGCATGACTAGCTAAATCACTACTTGGAAGACAACCACCTCTAAATTTAGGAATTCTTGTAAGAGAGAAAATTGGATTTGAGAATTTGCATGTTATAGGAGCTAGAAAGACCATAACCAATCTAGAAATAGTACCAGAAGTAGGGCACAACTAAGACAATAAATATTATATTATGTTGGGTTATTGATGATGCAGCAGATACTGGGGAAACTAATGCCAGATGTTAGAAGAAGACCCTGGTTTTACGGTGGCAAAATCATTGGTAAAACCTGCAATAATTGAAAGCATATCTCCTTATCGAGACTATAGCTCCAAAGGAAACAGTTGAAAAGAATAAAATTAATAGTATATGTTAATTTTAAATTTTACTTTGAGCAGAATTTTACTAAAGAGATTAGCTCAGGAAATAATCGCAGGAATGAAAGTGTACAGGAATACTTAGACGGATTGGAAAAACTAACTTTTCTAGACTTCGAACAGTAAAAAGATGAAACAGGAAGAAACTTTGAGGAGTTTCCTTAAGATATACTCCTGTAACAAAGACCAAATGTTGGCCTTCCCATCCAAGATCTTTTCAGATGGCTTCAAGGTAGCTAGTATGAAGTTCTAGAGAAACTGAGATGAGGATAAGGAAGCACAAAAAAAAGAAATCCAATTTGAGAATTATGTAAAAAAAAGAACTTGAGATGTATTTACTGGAAGTAAGTCATTTGAAAAAAAAAATTTTGAAGGAATTTTATTAATCAGATCATGAATCTCGTTCAAATATTGTTCAAGTCTTAAACCAGTAGGACAACTTAAATCCCAAACTTTAAGAAATAGGAAATAGCGCATAAGTGCTTTACAACTCCCCAGGACACACGTAGAATATCATGGGAAATAATGGACAAAGAAGAACATTTCAGAGGTTGGTGTCAGGGTTCATACAGAATAATAGACAAAGCATTTAGATTTCATCAAAACTTCCTCCACCCTCAGGGAAGATGGAACACAAAATGCCAGCACAGTATTTCCTCATTTTTACACATCCATATTACTTAAGTGCCTCACATTTTTCTCTTTTCCTGATGAAAACATACTTACCTGTTCCTAGTCTACTGTACACAGCCTTTACAGGACCATGAGATGGTAGTAAAGACAAATTATCTTTTTAATTCATTCGCTCATCTGGACCTAATGATGTATGTACATTACCTACAAACCTAGACTGAATATGATCTAGTGAATAGATAGAACTTTAGATTGTCTTCCTTAGGGTTGATATGTGTTCTGTGTTTAAGAAGAGGTAAAATACATTTAGTGATCAGAATAGTAGACTTAACAAAAGATTCTTCTGGGCGCACATATTTCCCAACCTCCTTTGCAAGAAGTTTACCAGTAAGTGCTCATTAGGTACTAACCAATGGAATGCAAGTAGAAGTGATGTGCTTCTATTGCAGCTCTAATCTACAAAAAAGTCACATGAACTATTCTCCAAGGTCCCTGCCCCTTTTCTCCACCAACTCGGAGGATATGAATACTTGAGCACAGGAAGCCGTGTGTTGAAGACAGCAAAACCATAAAATAAAAGAATCCTGGTTTCCTGAATTTTCACCTGAAGGATAGCTATGTGCTTATTGGGAATATTTGTGTAGTTCCTGTGTATTCTTTTGTTTTAATCTAATGAAATTTGAGAGCTTGTCCTAATTAATAGAACTACCCTGCTTTCTCTAGATGCAATCATTTATTATCTAGTTTTAACTCCCATACTACAGGGATGGACCA
>RJWH01000853.1:354458-545488 GCA_004363575.1 Solenodon paradoxus
TTTTTTTTTTTTTTTTTTTTTTTTTTTTTTTTTTTTTTTTTTTTTTTTTTTTTTTTTTTTTTTTTTTTTTTTTTTTTTTTTTTTTTTTTTTTTTTTTTAATGAAAGGTTCAAGCAGGAAAGAAGGTGAGCAGAGGCAGGCAGGCAGGCAGAAGAGAGGAGGAAGAATTTTATTTATTTTATTTTGGTGTTCATCTTGGTTGTTTCTCTGACCCCTGGATGTGAACCCAGGTCTTTAGGATCTTAGGATGCATGTGGACTGTACCTGCCAAAGGCAGCTGATAAGCTGCTGCTCCACTGGGGTGTATCAGGATACACAATTGAGAAAGACACAGCTCAGTCTGGAATTAAGCAAAGACTTTAACTACATATAGTCTTTTTTTACCATGTGGTATGAACCTGCCCAAGAATGAAGTCAATACCTGAAAATAAGACCATCTCTATGATATTGCGAGAGGAGAAAAGAGCCCATGGATTGAATCATATCCTGACTCTCCTCAGGGTTGAAACTCTTAAGAGACAAGGGATGGATACTGTTCAAGAAGACCTCAAAATTCAAAAATGGGTCTTGTGGCTTGTGCCCTACTTAGCCATCTGGAAGTTTGCTCAATGTAGGCAATTACGATTAAGTAGAAATGGCTGCATAATATGTTGAAGAATAGGGAAACTGGTAACCTTGATAACCTTTCTCCTGCATCTTCCTTGACTATAGTAGATTGAAGAGGAGATACAGAATTCCTTAAGAAGTATGTAAATGTTCACAGCAAGAGTTCAGTTGCACTCCACATTACTTAGTTCAGGGCAATGAAAACTCATTGAGAGGCTGAGATACGAATGCATGGTATGTTATCAAGAAAATATCAACATTCATAAATTCTGCGGTAAGGGAAGACAAAAACAGTCCCACTTTAATGGAGATAATATATTGCAAGTTGTATTTAAAAAGACAGCAAGCAGACCAAATATCCCTCTGCCAATGCTATGATGGTGAAGGACAAATTTCCATTAATGAGGTAAAAGAAAAAGAAGAGAACAGCCTAATAAAACCTCAAACTTTGAGTTCCCTGAATGTGAATCTAAAATTCATGTGAAATTCAAAACAAACTATCAGAGAGCAAGAAATTACAAAGTGGCAAGATTTGTGATTCTTACTAGTATATAAAATAGTATTGTCAACAAAAGGCACATCTGAAATGTTAATCTGTTGGTCTAGAGAGGGTGCGGGTAATGTTCGTGGCCGTTGCTAGGAGGTTTTGGCAATACTGCATTGTAGCAAGCAAGCAACCTGCTGAATCTTAGATCTTATAGAATGTCTATATCAAGATTGAAATTTTAGCAGAATTTGTAGAAAAACATCAGGGTTTTGAAGTGTGTCCATTAATGAGGTTCTACAAGAAAAGGAAAAACTAGTTCAAGCTAGCTATCTAGATGCAAAAAAATTGTTATCTAAAAACACCTCTGTCTACATCTAATCAGTAATCCATGTGGCTAAGAATCAGATAAACCTGCATCTTGCAATTTTGACAAACCCATATTCTCTGTCCTAAGCCAAAGTTAGTGGAAGATAATTGGAACCTTGGGGTGGGGGTGCTAATTCTCGATCACCTGTCCATTTCTTGCTATTTATATCCTGTCTGACAAAGGTTGTCAAATTAGCTAGTGTTCGAAGAGCCATACACTGAGATGCAATTTGGGGTAAGGGCACAGAGAACCTAGCTGTGTTATTCTTAAGTGCATTCCACAGTTTGTAATTTTGGATACAAAGACCAAAAATGGAAATACTTAAGTTAACTTAAGCTTAATTGGGTAGAAGGTAGACATCACATTTCAACCTTGCAACCCATCTCTAAGGAACAGAAGATAGATTCACACACCATCTCTATTTTGGTTTCTAAACCACAGGGTTACCAAAAAGATAAATAATCAGCAACCAGCAACTTAAGATTTCAAGAGAATTATTGACACAAACACCATGCCTTGCAAATGACCTCTTATTGCCCAATTTCAATACCTTATGTGTAGACAAGGGACAATGGAATGTATGCAGAAAGCCAAACAAACTTCAAAACCACTATATGAACTGACCAAAGACTGCATCTAACTTTTGAGTGTGCCTTTCCTTATTAAGTATAGACCACAAATAGATTTTTTCTTTTTCTTGGTATAGTATGAAGAATGCTATCTAGACCTAACCAAAACAAACAAAAAAACCCACACCATCCAGAATTCTTGTTGTTTTAAGCAAAATGCAATAAATGGGTAAGACTAGCATGCCTCCTATTAGGGAAACCAGTGTTTCAGTTGACTCCGGGATAATTATATTATTAAACTAGGACATTCTTGAAATTATATGTGCTGAAAGAAGTACAAGTATAGATACTGAGTAACCAAAAGGTAGAATTTAGTAAACAATTTTCGTATGATCATATTTTCTCATAAGATGACCAGTTTTGTGACTTTCATTCAACACATGAGCCTTACCAGTCTTCAGAATCATCTGCATAGAAATTAATAAGGCTACAACTATGCTGACCATCTTTGATAGAACAGAGTGAATCTGCCTTATACAGCAAAAACAGAACGAGCAATTCAAGAGTAGAGTTCAGATCAAATAATTCAATGTTCAATGTCATAGACTCACCATTGTCCTTCATTAAGTGGTCACTAAGTTCCTCTTCTCCCATCCATTCTTACTACCCTCATTTGAGCTATTTTAAGGTGGGTTTTATTCATTTTCAGTTAACATAGCCATAGTAATATACCCCTGGGTGGCAGTCTCACAGAGAATCTTAAGAGAACAAGAATTTGCAAAGAAGTTATAGTGGTCTCCCCTTCCCTATCGTCAACATTTCCTGAATTGCTTTCCTTGGAAAAACTTTGACTTTATTAAGGAAGATTGTGATTTATTGTTTTCTAATTGTCAAAGTCATTAACCTCTTTTCCATCTTTTACCTTACTTGATTCTGTGGTACTTAACATCAATTTTTGCAATTTATAAGGAAGTCTCAATAAAATAATCCCCTTATTTTGTACCTAAATTCTGAACAAATTGGGAAATAAAGCAAATGATAGAAATGGAAGTTAAAATAACAACTTCATTACTGATTTAAAAAAACCAACTAAGTTGTTTAATGTTGCTTAGAGTGAAAACTAAATAGGCCTGCCAATTTATCTCTAAAATTAGGCAGATTTATACCTCCAGTATACCTCCTAGCAAAATTTGATAAGGTTAGTATGAGAGATCAAATGAGAATTTGGTCTAATAGACACACTTGTTCTAAATAAATTGGAAAACAGAACTAAATCATATATTCTTTACAACTGTGCTAATCATGTAGGCCACTCAGTCTCCCCAAGTGTAGAAAAAGACCTGGATTTAGTAAAGGATCTTTCACAGAAAAATAAACATCAGGAACATCAAAATGCTTTCTCCATTAGTATCATTGATATATACCTACCTGAAATGCACTTCCTTTGGTTTCCATAATAACCACTTATTGTTTCATCTCTCTGATTAGTCCTATTTAATATTTATGGGCTTTCCTTTCTCTACCTTACTCATAAATGTTGAGTTTTCCCATGATTCAAGCCATTATCCTATTTTTGTTTTACAAACTCCTTTGGGAATCTCATTTAGCGTCACGTTTCAATTGCCATATTTAAAACTAATGATCTTATAACCCTTAACCTTGAGCGCATGTAGATTCAGGGATACCATGGAATTGCATGTTTACTGCATTCTTAACATTTATCTAAACAGATCCAAGATTAGCAAACCCTGTTCTGTATCCTATGTCTAGTTGCTTTGTTTGTCCTCACAGCCATTGCCTTAATTTGGTTTCTACGATCTTTCACCCATACTTTTGCATGAGTTTTAATTAATGTCACTAGCTCAGATGCACTGTTCCATTTGACCCTCCTCATTGCCATCTGAGTTACTTCTCTACATTGTATTATTTCTTTGTTAATATCAAACAATATACATTAGAATATTAGTAAAAACAAAAAAGCATACACTGAATAACATAAGTCTATCAGTCAGAGATAGTCACTGTTCACATTTTAGCACAAACTTTTTCAGTGTTTTCTATGTGTATAAATAAAATAAGAATGCTGCTTCTCTTTTAGTATACTTTTTAAAATGTAATATATGTGAGAGTGGGATTAAATGTTCCCTTTAATATAATTTATATTAAATATGTACAGGAGTTATCAATTTACTTAAGACAAGTGTTGCAACTTGACCTATAGTCAAACATGTAGTATAAGGATGTGCTCTATATTGTCATCACAGCATTTCAAAATTGTTTAATTGTTGAATGCCTGTATGCAAGATGTGTTCTCTTCTGTGTCCTAATTTCTACAAAATCCCATTATCTTATGTCCAATCTTATTCATTTTTTGTCACCTACCTGTTTTTTGTTCTTGCCGTGTTTGTGGGTTGTTTTTTGTTTGTTTGTTTTTCAATTTAGGTATTTGAGTCAAAAATGGGCAACTTAGTCCAAATTAAGAATGTGTTTTCATTATTCACCTAGTATTTGCTCCAGGCACTGTTAGGCAAGAAAATGGTAAGCAAAACAAACATGGTCCCTTATACATTGAAAGGTTTGGTCTAGTGTAAGAAACTTACAAATAAAGTAACTGCTTAAAAGAAAACTAAGCTAGTGACTTTTGATTGTTGAGGTATAACTTTCCTGGGGTCATTTTTTTAGTCTGTTGTTCTGGAAACAAAACCAAGTAAGAATTAGTTAAGTTGAGGATCACAGGAATGACAATCTAGCAAAAATAGTAAATTAGCTGTTGACCATTTCAGTAGAACACAGTTGCTAAATAAATCAAATTAAATATTATTTGGGTAATGAATGTATCTTTTAGGTTACATTTTATTTTATTCAAATGTATGTCATTTCTTTTTAAAGTTTATTTAGGATAAAATTAAAATCACTTTTTTTTTTGTATTTTACTCTTAGGTTGGATAAAGAGATGATAAAGGAATGGAAAATCTTGGAGATTCCTAGAGAGTAGAATAAAGCCAGTCTGAGATTTAAAATATTCCAAGAATAATGTGCAAATCAGTAATATGTGTTAACTTTTGGTTATTAAATAATTTATTCATATTTTGTTTTTGTTCCATTTTGTTTGTTAGTTTTAAAACTTTTGCCGTGTGTGTGTGTTTGGAAGTCTTAAAGCAGTTATTGCATGGAATACCTCCTAAAATAGATTTATGAGTTCTTGAATTTTTGTTTTTAAATTTATCAAGAAAAACAATTTCAGAGTTCAGATTTAGAGCAAGTTAGTATTTGAACAACTAAGAGCAATATTAAAGTTAGAATAATTCTTGATTTGTGTCTTTCTCAGGACAAACTGAATGCATTATAAAGTTGGGAAATAATCTGGTACTACCAGGAAGAATCCAGAAATTCCAAAGGAAATCATTCATTCATTTGCTCATATTCCCCCAATATTAATTGAATGCCCACTGTAGGATATACACTGTTAAGAGCACTGGATATAGCTAACTCAAAAATGCATGGTTTGTCAATGCATTTTGTGCATGAAATAGTTTATAAACTTTTGACATATACACAAAGGATCCACGCAGTGACCTTCCTGAATCCTCAAATATGCAAATAATTTTATATTATATAACTTAACCTAGAAAATAGAGTAAATGATAACTAGCCTTTGATATTTTCACATATCACTATGAACTTAAAAAATAGGCTGTTTCTAGTCTGTAAAGAGCTTACAACTTGCCCTTCTGTTCTTATACTGAATAGTAAAATGTGAAGAAGAAACTAAAACTAAACAATTGGAAAATCAACAGCTCTTCTTATAAATGTCAGAGAAGTGAGGTCACAGTCCAAACCACTGCCTCCAAACAGGAGAGACAAAAAGTGAGCACAAAGGATCATTACTTCTGAAACAAATTTATGTGTAATCCAGTGCTGAGATAGGAAAACATAAACTGTAATTGGAAAATTGCTGGAGGCATAGTGTGAACAAGTCAGGGTTAAAAAATCCAGAGGGACCCCCATTATAGGAATCCTAATACTTTGATAAATTTTACTTCCAGGATCCCTTCCAAATTCTTTCAATATACATCCAAAGAAAATTTGATTTAGTTCTTGCAGAGGAGAAAAGTAACCATTGTGAAATGTGCCAGAAAATTCTGTTAACAAAGTCTGCCTTCAGAAGAAACTTTTACCAAAGCCTAACCTGCTGAGGTTTTATCAGTGCCTAAACTATCTGAGGAAAGGCAAATACCCATCTCCAGGTGTCTCTAGCTATCCTGCCCCACCTAAAGGGGAATTGAAAAGGGAGAGATTAAGAATCACTATTAAAGTTTTCACAGTCTGGGGTACAAGCTCACCAAAGACTGAGAAATAATCATAGTATTATAGAACATTTTCCCTCCCCCTACATCTTCCCACCACATCTTTTTTCTCAATAGTATTCCATTATGTTCTTTAGCTCTATGATTTCTGTCTGGAATGTTCCTATTTTTTCTCTGTTGTAGATCCTATTTTGTTCATTTATTGTTATACTAATTTCAGTGAATACCATCAAGGCTGTTTTGAAATTGTCATGTAGTTTTCAATTCTATTGCATTAGGATTTTCTTGGGTTCTTTTGATTCATCATTTTGTTCATTTTGTTTGGTACTCTGTGTTAATTGCATAGATTAGGCTAAACAGGCTTATTTTCCTGTATTGATGTAATGGCTTTTTGTTAGGATTTCAGGTTGCAGAGTATAGGCCTGGGGACAGGAGGTCTAGCTGCCTGGATGCTGAGAGATTTAGGCTTTAGGCAGGCAGACTGGTTCTGCAGCAACCCCAGACAAGGGAGGGGCATCCATTTCATGGGCCTCTGCAGTCTCTCATGCAATCCTCCCTGAGAGTTGCCACAGCCTAGTTGAAAATTCCACAACCAAGCTTTACAGGAAAGCACTCAGCTATTGTAGGCTCTGGCTACTTACAGTTATCCTGGTAGGTAGTCCCTAGAATTGTAACAAGAACAAACTCTCCCGAGGCCACAAGCAGTGCAGATGGCGGGATTCCCCATTATGTCCTCTGCCCATGCTAATACTCAAATATGGTGTCTGCCAATGCAACACCACTCAAAAAAGAGAAGCTGGGGAGGACTCCCATCATCATTTTCATTCATTGGGAGGCCATCTGTCTTTTTTATTGCTACTACTGAAGATTTTGCTTCAACAAGTGAAAATTCTTTAGTTTGATCTGTATACTTTTGTCTGTTACTCTAGGTCCTATTGTTCCCCAAATGAAAACCCCTTCATTTTCCATATCAGGATGTATGAGCTCACCTCTTGGGTGTCATTCTCAGGTGCTGGGAACCTGATGTGTGTATAAGCCCTTCATTCTAGGAAGAGGCTCTGTCTCACTGGTGTCCTTTCTGCTTTGGGTGTCACAGGCACAGTCTTTGGTCCTGTTGAAACTATGTCTTGGCTTTTCCTATCCCTTCTAATGATTTCTAGCACTTTTCCTTTCAGATATGTTGTCCCCCAATCTTTAATCCTTTTTCAGTCTTTAGTTCATATTTAGATGCAGTTTTATTATGTCTGTGGAGGAAGTTTGCTGGAGATCTTGCTAGTTTGATGTCTTGAGTAGACTACACTTTTCTTTTTTCTTGTAATGAAAGTCTTTAAGTCCTACTCTCTTAGCAACTCTCAAATATACAATACAGTATTGTTAAAAATGATCTTTGCACTGTTGTTGCATTCTTAGAACTTATCTTATTGCTGAAACTTTGTAACTTTTAATCACCTTTATCTATTTTTCCCACCCCACTTCCACTTTAACAACCATAAATATGTCCTGTTTCTATAAGCTCAGGGTTTTTTTTTCTTCATTTTACACATATAAGTGAGATTATTCAATAAATGTCTTTCTCCATGTGACTTATTTCATGTAGAGCATCCTACATACATAAGGTTCTCTTTGGAGTTCATGACTTCTTGACTTTGAACACATTGCGAAATTTTACCTTTTTTCGCTCCCTCCACATCATTTTTGATGTTTAACTTTATATTTTAATACTATATATATCCCTTGAATAATTATTGTAGCTTTAGTTAATTTTACTACTTTGTCTTTTAATTTTCAGGCTTACTTTATAAGTGATTGATCCTCTACTTTTACTGTATAATTACCTTTTCCACTGAGATTTTTTTCCTTGCATGTATTTCTTTTTTGTTAGTTAATGTCATTTCTTTTCAGTTTAAATAAGTCCCTTTAACTTTTCTCACAAGACTATTTTAGTGCTAATTGAACTCCTTTAACTTTTGTTTATCTGGGAAGCTTTTAATCTCTCCTTCAATTCTGAATGTTAATCTTGCCAAGTAAAGAACTCTTTGTTCAAAGTTTTTTTGTGTTGTTTTTTTTTTTTTCCTTTGAGCCCTGTGAGTATGTCCTGTCACTCTCTTCTGGCCTCTGAAGTTTCTATTGAAAAATCTGCTGATAACCTTGTGGTTTGCCTTGTATGTGACAATATGCTTTTCTCTTCCAGCTTTTAAGATCCTCCCTTTAACTTTCACCATTTTAATTATAATGTGTCCTGGTATGGCTCTTTTGGGTTCCTCTTATTTGGAACTTCTGGGTTTCCTGCAACTGGATGTCTGTTTTTCAGATTAGGGAAATTTTCAACCATTATTTCCTCAAATATCTTTCTGTCTGCTTCTCTTTTCTCCTTTTGTGAATCCTATAATGTGAATATTGATCCTCTTAATTTTCTTTAACTTCATTTTTTTAAATTCTTTTTATTTTTCTGTTCTTTCTGAGTGAGCTCTGTTATCCACTTCTCTGTTTCAGTCAGCTGTTGGACTCCTCTGTTGTATTTTTCAGTTTTATCATTATATTCTTCATCTCTATAACTTCTGTTTGCAGCCTTATGCAATTTTCTAGTTCATCCATTCTTCTCCTGTGTTGAATGAGCATATTTATAACTATTACTTTAAACACTTCATCATGTACTTTGCTTATGTACACTTCTTTAAAGTCTTTTAATGGAATTTTATCTTGCCCTTTAATTTGGCCCATGTTCCCCTGCCTCGCTCTTTTGCCTGATTCCCTGTGCTTACTTCTGCATATTAGTCAACTCTACTAGCTCTCCTGGTCTCTCCAGGTACTCTCCTATGACATCCAGCAGCATAATCTCCATGGCCACTCAAGCTACACACTCCAGGTATATCCCCTATATGGAAGTCACTGCCAACCTGCTGTATCAGTGTGATGCAGTGTATGAGGCTACTGGTCCAGCCTGCCTGCAGTGTAGTGGGTGGGCACAGTGAAGGCACAAATAGGGTGTGCTGGGTGAATAGTACCAGGGATCCTTGGACATTTTGGTGCCCTGCTGTTATAGAGTGCATCATGGAGCTATTGATCCTCTGCCCACAAGTGAGAGCTCTGGGGTTTGGTGATAGCTCATGGAGTGAGAGTTGCAGGCATTTAGCAGTGGTAGGCACTGGACAGTAATGTGTGGTTACCTTGTAGTGCTAGTGAATACCTCAGTAGGTCTTTAGTAGACTGGAGTCTGGGCTAGTTCCTAAAAATTGACAAGGTTGCATGAATTTGCCAAGATGGTGCCCACCAGTGTTTCCAACCTAAGGATTGTCCCCAAAGCTACCTATCTCTCAGGTAGATGCTGTAGGAATGATAAATGGGTCTCCTTTACTCGTGATTTGGGCACTTCGCAGACCATCATTACTATACTATCTCTTGATCAGTGAGTCTTTACAGGGATCATTTAAGGGCAGGTTATCCATTACCTGTAATTGTCAGATTCTCCTGAGCATTCTTCCTACCAGCGCTCAATCAGTATTCTAGGACACTTTTGCAGCATTAACAGGTTGGGGTCCAGTGCAGGACACCACTCTTTGCTGTTCCTCAGAGGAAAGTTTTCACAATGATAAAATTGCTTCTGCATTATTGCATTTCTCAGAATACATCCCTGTCATTAAGCAATGCATAATTGTGAGGTGGCAAAAAAAGTGCGGGATACTTGTAATGGGAATACCAATACCGGAAGAAAGAGAAAACAGCAGATACAATGTTAGAACAATAATGACTGAAAATTTTCCTCAAGTTAATATAAGACACAAAACTACATATTCAGGAAGTTCAGGGAACACTAGACAGGGTAAATGTAAAAGGCAAACAAACAAAAACTCACAAGAAAACAGATATTTAAACTTAAGAAAATCAAAGATAAAGAAAATTATCTTGAAAAAAGCCAGAAGGAAAGCATAGCTTACCTATTGAGAAGCAAAGGTAAGAATCACATTTCACTTCTCAAAAATGAAACAGGAGTAAAAACCTCAATATTCTCGAATTGTTGCCAGTAAACCTTTCTTGCAAGAATTAAAAGAAGTTCTTCAGAGAGAAAGAAAATCTTATAGCTCAGAAACCTGGATCTATATTAAGAAATTCATTGGAAAAATAATAAGTGAAGGTAAAATAAAATCTTGTTTTTGATTAAGATGATTACATTTATATTTATTAATGTGCATTGCAAATTTTAGGAAAACCAATTAAAAAGTTGTAACAGCATAACTAATAAAGATAAAGATTATTGTATTTTACTGTGTATAATGCATTCCTGTGTATAATACTTACTCACATTTTTGGCCCAAATATTCGGAGGAAAAATAATCTTTCATTTTAATTTTTTAATTCAAGTTGTTATTGTTTATATTTAGGTACTTTTTTATATTAAAAAGGAATTTTAGCATTTACTTTTTTAATATATCATGGTACTAGAAATTTTATGTAACAACTACAAAACACAAAACAGTTACAAACTGCAAGAAATGAAAGAAATAAAAACATATAGACATGGAAGTAGTACACATGTGTAATATGCATCTTATTTTTCCCTCACAAATTTGGGCAAAAAGTTCATGTTATACAGCAAAATATGATAAATAAAATTAAGTGTAATGTTCAGTTAATACCACATAAGACAGGAAATGTGTAGAAGACAATAACAGGAATAAAGAACAAGAGCAACAAATACAGTGTAGTAATAAATATGGTAAATATTACCCCAATTATGTCAATATTTTTAAGTACACAGAAGTACTAGTACACAGAAATTTTTAGAGCAAATCAAATAAAGCAGACAATGGAAGTTTTCAAGATGGTGGATTTTTCACTCACAGTCTCTAACAACAGAGGTTAAGCCTTTGTCAGATATATAATGTGCAAATATCTTCCCCAGGTTAGTAATTTGTATTTTGTTTTGATGATGGTTTCTTTTCACTATGCAGACACTTTTACTTGGATGTAGTCCTATTTCTTTACTTTAGTTTTTGTTGCCCTTGCTGCTGGATTTAGTCACCAAAGATAACTCTTAAAGACTGGTACCATGGAATGGCTTGCCTATGTTATTGTCCAATATTTTGTGATTTCTGGTCTTATAATCAAGTCTCCTATTAATTTTGAATTATGTTTATGTATGATATAGAGAGTAGTCTGGATTAATTCTTTGGCATGTGGCTGTCCCATTTCCACAACATTGTTTATTGAAAAGATTGTCCTTTCTCCATTATGTGCTCTTGGCTTCTTTGTTGTAAACTAACTGTCTGTGTGTGAATCTCTTTCTGGTGATCAATTCAATTCTATTCCACTGATATGTGTCTCTGTTTTTATTTCTGTACCATAAAATTTTCATCACTGTCATTCAAGTTTTGGGAGTGTGACACATCCACTTTTCTGTTTTTTTTTCTTTGGGTCTTTCCTGATTCCATACAAAATTAAAAAATTTTGTTCTAGTTCCTTGAAAAATGCCAATGTGTTTTGATGGAGGTTGCACTAAACTTGTATATTACTTATGTAAGATGACCATATTAACAGTGTATTCCATCCCAACCATCAGCACAGCATTTCTTTGTATCTGTCTCTATTTTTCAAGAAAGTTTTATAGTTTTCATAGTACAGGTTTTTCACCTCTGTTATGTATATCCCAATTTATTTCTTTTTTTGTTTCTATTGTCTACTAGACAGTTTTCTTGATTTTATTCTCTTCTATTATACTGTTTGTATATAAGATGCAATGGATTTTCGTGTATTGATTTTGTAACCTGCTAATTTACTATGCTCATTAATTAATTCTAGTAGGTTTTTCATGGAGTTTTTAGGGCTTTCTACATGTATTATCATGTCATCTGCAAATAGTGATAGTGCTGCTTGAGAAAAAGATGTGAATTCTTCAGTTATTGGACGAAGTGTTTGGTATGTCTGTTAAACCCATATCTTCTAATTTGTTGCTTAAAGCTTTTGTTTTCCTTTTCATTTTCTGCCTGGCTAATCTATCTTTTTGTAATTAGAGTGCTGAAGTCTCCTATTATTATTGTTTTGCTTTTTATTTTTCTCTTCATTTCTGTCAATACTTGCTTTATGTATTTTGATGCTCCTTCATTTGGTGCATATTTATTAGTATTATTTCCTCTTGTTAAATTGATCCTTTAATCTTCATATAATCTTATCACTGTCTTTTATACTCTTCTTTAGTTAAATGTCTGTTTTACTGATATAAGTATTATTGTCCCTGCTTTTATTGGTTACCATTGGACTGTCAAATTATCTTCCAACCATTGTCTTTGAGCCTATGTTTATCTTATGAATGTAAACAAGTTTCCTGAATATAGCATAAAGTTGGTTTATGTTTTTTAATTAATTCAGTAACTGTGCATTTTAATTGGTGAGTTCAATCTTAACATTTATGTAAGTGTTTATTGCCATTTTGTTAAAGCTTTTCTGGGTGTTGTGACAGACTGTGTTTGTTATTCTTTTCTTTCTCTTCTTAGGTGATTTAAAAACAGTTATGTTGTTTGCTTTTCCTTTTTTATTTTCTTCTTTTTCTTTTTCAACCCTGGAGTTATGTTTTGAGGTTCGAGGTTACCCTGGAGTTTCCATAAAAGTTTCTGATCCTATAACGTGTTTTTTCTTGGAAGCAAGTTAATCTTGAGCTCATTCTAATTGTCAATGTTTTTCTCTCTTCTTTCATGTATTTTATATTTTGATGTCTTCCTGCTTTTAAGAGTGGCGTCTTTTCATTTTATAGAAATTTCTTTAGTATTTCTTGTAAAACTTTTTTTTTTTTTGGTGATAAATTCCTTTAACTTTTGCATCTCTATAAAGCTCTTTATCATTCCTTCAGTTCTAAATGATAATTTAACAGGGTAGAGTATGCTTGGTTGGCAGTTGTTTTCTTATAGAACTTTGAATATATTATGCTATTCTCTTTAACCTGTAAAATTTCAGCAGAAATCTGCCAATTGTCTTATGGTAGCTCCTTTTTATATAACCAATTTTTCTCTAATTGCTTTTAAGAGTTTATCTTGTTTTTGACATTTTAATGATGATGTGTCTGGTGTCTAGATATCTTTTATTTAAGCTTCCTAGGTATGGAGTTTGACTTCCTTCCTCGGGTTAGGAAAATACTCAGATATTATTTCTTCAAATACATCTTCTGCCCTCTTCTTTCTTTTTTCTCCATCTGGGACCCCTATGATGTGAATGTTGTTCCTCTTGATGTTATACTATAGGTCTCGTATGCGGTCTTGTTTCTTTTCATTCTTTTTTTCTCTCTGCTGGTCTTTTTTCATGCATTCTATTGCCCTGTCTTCTAACTCATTGATTCCATTGAAGGTTTCTTCCAACTTACTATGAGCCTTTATTGTGTTCTTTATCTCAACTATTGTATTATTTTGCTCCATAAATTCTTTTTGGAACTACATTATATTTTCTCTATTTTTGTTGTAGTTCTCTTTTTTCCCATTGTTTTCCTGCTTTCACTGAGTATTATTAAAACTGTTGATTTAAAGTCTTCTTTTTATTTAAGTCTGTTGCATTCAATTTTTCCCCTAGGGTTTTGTTTTCTTCCATCATTTTTCATATATTTATCTGTGCCTTTGATTTTTTTTTTTTGCATTTTGTTTATTTCTATGGGTTTTACTTCCCTGATTTAAAGACCTTGAGTTATAGTGTCAAGTTGCACAGAATAGACCTGGGTGTTGGTCTCAAAATCTGTACTTCCTTTAGTTGTGAACTCTCAACATTCATTGAATTTGTTGAAGTTCTAATAGTTGTGTGCTGAGGCCTCAAAGTCCAGCCTCCATGGTAAGACTTGGTATAGGCAGAGTCACAGGCATGATCAACAGGACAACAAAACCCACATAGAGAGATCCAGGAGTTGTGGGTCCAGTTCACGAGCAGACCATAGTCCAAACACAGCTGATGCAGAGAGAGAGAGAGAGAGAGAGAGAGAGAGAGAGAGAGAGAGACTAGAAACTTTCTCAGTACTCCAGAGAAGCGACCATCTCAGTGAAGGGTATTAATCCCTGAGATCTGATGGAGGCTGACAGGAGCTGCAATTTTGATGGAACCCTTCCAGTTATTTTTCCCATGAGATGGGTAGAAAGTAATGTTTCTTTCTGGGAAACAGTGAACTATTCACATGGGTACTGCTGTCCTGACTATCCCTCGCTGCCTGGGGAAAGGCAGCAGTAAGCACCAACATTTCTGCCCAGGGGTGCTGGGCAGGTGGAGGTTTCCTCCCTCCCCATAGGACCTTTCTATAATGGTGACCTCCAGTGCAGGCACTCTGAAGAAGTGACATCTCACAGGGATGTTAGCTCTCTTTTCATTTCATGCCTAGGCTGCTGCCTCAGTGACTGAAAGTCAGTTCCCAGATATGGAAGTTTTCACTGTGGGAAAGCCTTTTAGCTCAGGGAGAACGTCAGTTTTGCTGCTCTCTCCCTGTAATTCCCAAGTCCCCAAACATGATAACAAGTTATTAAGACAGATTGGCTTCTCCTACATTTGTGGAGGTATATGTCTCCTCCCTTTTTGGAGATGTTGGTCATGTTTATTTTCCAAGTTTGCAGTTGACAAATAGGTGTTTTCTTGATTATGTTGTGAGGAGGAGGCAAGATTTAGATCTTAACAGTCTGCCTATCTTGCAATCAGATTTAAAGTGTCTGTTTTTAACTTGCAAGACCACACAAATGTGTTTTCATTCACCTATTTCTGCTCTCTGGTGCTAAGTTTCAATCTAATCTGCAGATACTTTTGCCAAATCATAATCTGACAGATCACACTGGACAAGTGCTTTGATATATACTCATAGAATGAGGCAAATTAGATTTCAAAGAATGGGAGATAAACCCCAATAAAAAATCCAGATAGCTGTGACCTAATTGAAATTTGGAGAGATCAGGTGATCTCAAGCAGTTTCAGATGTTTCAATGCAAGGAATATTCCATCTCTGAATATTCTGCCACAATGGGAGCACGGTTGCACCATTGTGGCCCAAAATCCTCAAAGCAAGAAAACTTTTTAGCTGATAATAGACTGTAGGTCCCATGACCAGTGACTAATAAGAGTCTGTGACAAATCAAGACACAGAGACTATAGTAAGTCCTACAGGAGAATCACAATATAGGTTCCTAGAGATCTGGATCAATGCCATTCAATTAATTAGTCTTCTTTTGAAAAATAGTTCTTGGCTCCTTGATGAGCCTTAGCAGGGACTGAACAATTTACCATGAAAACTCAAGGTCTTGAGGTCTTGGATAACCACTACAAACTGGGTTTTATCTACTGCAATAAGCCATGCAGAATAACACTAACAACAGCTATAAGTGATATATAGAAGATTTGAGTAAAGCTTTCCCTGAAACCTACATGAGCAAGTAGATGACTCACATTTCCAAGTACCACACCTTCTGTATTGCTACCATTTTATTAACCTACACTTGGAATTCTCTAAGACAAGTTGACTTTGGAAGAAAAAATTCAAACCTGTTTTGAAAATGGTTCTGAAAAATAAGCTGGTCCCTGCAAGTAATAGGTTATTATTGCACTTTCACATAGAGTTGACTCTGAAAGGATGGGGAAGTCCCTCCAAGGGGAAGACTTCAACTGGTGTGTCTTATTTTCCAGTTTTCTTGGAATAGCTATGTCCTATGCTCCTTTATGGAGAGTAGCTAATGATTTGGTTGGGACATGGGAAAAACAGGAATGAGGGACAAAGGGGTGAGTAAATTTGGTGAAGTAACATAGAGATGTAACTCCTGAAATGATAACAGTATATGAGGATAATTTATCTCATGTAAATGCTATTATCAACAGCAACAAAAAGACACACTTCTGTAGGGAAGTCTCATCACTCATCAGGCAGCCAATATGACCTCTTCTGTGGCTTCAAGTTAACCTCTTTCTCCAGGTATCCAGTACTTAGTCAATATTTCTCTGAACAATATATCACAATGTCACAGATTAAAGTTATTTATAATTTCAAAACAGCATGGAATTTCCTGAAAAACTGATTTGTCTATGTCTACTGCTATTTTTAGGTCATTTTTTAATTATAGTAATTTTTCTGCACATTAAAATAACTTCCGATGCATAGGTTCCCCTTTCCTTAGGTATAGTCAACACACCATGCCCTCCATCAAATCACCAAGTGTTCTTCACCATTGTCCAATAGGCTCCACCACCATTTGCCCCTCCTCCACCCAATTCCCTGTTGGTACCCTCAGTTCTGTTGCAAGTGTCCAAGGGTTAGTTTTGCTTCATCTGTTCCTTTGTCTATTCACGTTCCACCTATGAGTGAGGCCATCTGGTATCTATCTTTCTTTTTTTGACTTAATTTTCCCTTAGCACAATCCCCCCTAGATCCATCCATGTTAATTCAAATGACAGGATTTCATTTCTTCTACGGGCTGTGTAGTATTCCATTGTATATATGTGCTACATCATCTTTAGCCATTCATCTGATATTGGGCCCTTAAATTATTTCCAGTTCTTGGCTGCTATGAATAAGGTTGCCGTAAACATGGGGATACATGAACCTCTGCAGATGGGTGCTTTTATATCTTTTTAGTAGATGCCTAGAAGTGGAATGGCAGGATCATATGGGATTTCCATTGTCAATTTTTTGAGGAATCTCCAAACTGCTTTCCATAGGGGTAGCACTAATTTGCACTCGCACCAACAGTGCAAAAGTGTTCTCTCCACATCCTCACCAGCATTTGTTGTTTCCAGACTTTTGGATAATAGCCAGTCTTTCACTTGTAAGGTGATATCTCATTGTTGTTTTAATTTGCATTTCCCGGATAGCCAGCAAGTTGTCTACTGCTATTTTTAAGATTCCAAATCGTCATCCACAGGAAGATAATGCTGATAGAACATCATACACCAGGGAAACCAGTCAGCCATCTGGTAACAGGTTAATTACAGTAGACTTCTTCCATCATGGAGGTGGCATCCATTTGTCTTTAAAATGAATGATTGTACAGATATATTTGTCTTTCTTGTCTGTCATACTTCTAGCAATGCTAGAAGCCCCACAAGCTTCTCAGAAGTCAAGGATACTAGTTTAATATTGCCATTTTGAGAAATTACTACAAACAGCATGGCTTAAAATAATACAAATATATAGTTCTGGAGGCCCAAAATCTAAAATGGGTATCTCAGGGATAAATATTTGAGTCCTTCTGGATGCTCTAGAGAAGTTTTTGTTTACTTGACTTTTCCAACTTCTAAAGGTTGCCTACACCTCTTGACTTGTGATCTCTTCCTCCATTTTAAAGGGAAGTCCTTCAATTTCTGTTTTCATCATCACATCTTCTCTGAGGCTCCTGTTTTCCTCTTCCATTTTTCAAGTTCCAGTGGATCATATCAGGTCCACCTAGATAATGTAGGATTGTTTTCTCATCTCAAGAGCCTTAAGTTAAACACATTTGCCAAGTACCTTTGCCATTGAAATGTTATATGGTCACAAGTTCCTGAGATTAGGCTGTGAACTAATGTTTTTACATTATCCAAAAATGTATGGGTCATATGGTAGTATATTCCAAAAATGGACAAAATGTTTGAGTAGATAAATGATTAACAAATATAGGTGGAAAATAAGCACATGAAGTGATGTTCCACTACATGTAGAATTACAATTGATTTTTGCGTTTAGAGCCAATATCCTGCAAACTCGATAAATTCCTTATTAGTTCTAATAAATTATTTGTGTCTTAGAATTTTCTTCATGTAAATTATGTTGTCTATGAAAAAAGGAGTTATTTCTTTTTTAGTAAGAATGTTTTCTTAATTTTGCTTGTCTGATTTCACTGACTATACTCACTAGCCGAGTATCAATTAGAAATGATAATACAGACATCCTTTACTTGTTTCTGCTCTTAGGAAAAAAGCATTTAGCTTTTCACCACAAGTATGATATTAATTGTTGCTTTTTCATATGTGCTGTTTATCAGGTTAAGGATGCTCCTTCCTATTCCCAGTTTGAGAGTTTTTATCAGGACTGGATTTTGCAGTTCTCAGATATTTTTTCTATATTTATTCAGATGTTTGGTCATATGTCTTTTCTTAGTCTGTTATTATAATGAGTTATATCAATTGGTTTTCGAACATTAAAGAAACTACATTACTGGGATAAGCCCTTGTGATCATGAAATATTCATTTTGATTATTATTTTGTTTTATAAAATTTTGTTAAACATTTTCAATTGTATATTTATGAGATATATTGGTTTGCAGTTTTTTTGCTTATAATGTCATTGTATGCTTTTTGACCTCAAGTAGCTGTGGTCCTTAGAGAATAACTTGGAATATTTACCCTGCAACAATTTTCTGGCACAGTTAATGTAGAATTAGTGTTATTTTTTGTTTAAATGTTTAATAAATTTGCCAGTGAAGCTACATAGGCTTAATAATTTCATTGTGGGAAGGCTTTAAACTACAAATTAAAGTTCTTTAATAGTTGTAGTGTTATTTAAGATATCTATTTTTCCTTGAATGAGCTTTGGTAGGTGTATATTTCAAATGATTTATCTATTTTATATCCTTTATGTCTAGTAATTTTTGTCACACACACATATATATGTATAAATTTTCCTAGCTTCCTTTTGATCAGTGGTAGCATGGTGTCCTTATCTGACTTTGGCAGAGAATAGCCTCATAAATGAGTCTGGAAGTGCTCTCTCCTCTATTTTTGGAAGAGTTTGAAAAGGATTGACATTACTTTTTCTTAAGTGTTTGAGAAGTCACCAATGAAACCATGTGATTTGAAAAGTATTTTTTCCTGGGACATTTTTGATTACTGATTCAACTATTTTTATTCATTATTAGTTTTTCATTTTTGCTGTTTCTTAATGGTTCAGCCTTGATAGGTTGAGTGTTTCTAGAAATATCTATGTTTTCTAGGCTATCCAATGTGTTGGTGTATAATTGTTATTAGTAGTTTATTATGATCTGTGTATTTCCGTGTTATCAGTTGTGCTATCTCCGTTTTCAAATCTTACTGTATTTATTTGTGTGCTCTCACTTTTTTCTTAGCTAGAGATTTACCATTTTCATTTATCTTTTCAAAGACCAACTCTTAGGTTTGTTAATCTTTTCTGTTGTTTTTCTGGTGTGTTTTCATTTGATTTTCTGATCTTTGTTATCTTCCGCCCTTCTGCTAAATTTGGGCTTAGTTCTTATCTTTCTAAGGTCCTTGAATTAGTTTAGACTATTTGTAATCTTTATTTTCTTCTTAATATAAACATTAATCACTATCAACTCTTCAAACAGCTTTGACTGCATCTCACATGTTTTCATATTTTATTTTTGCATTTTCATTTGTTTCAAGATTTAAAAACATTTAAATTTATTTTTGACCTATTAGTTGTTAATGAGCATGTTAGTTTCTACATATTTTAATTTTTAATTTGTCTCCAGTTGTTGATTTCTAGTTCCAAACCAATGTGACCAGAACAGAGGCTTCTTATAATTTTAATCTTGATTCGTTACATTATGTTTTGTGACTTAGCATATGATCTGTCTGGACAATGTTGTGTTTGCCCTAGAGAAGAATGTCTATTCTACTGCTATTGAAATTATACTCTATACATAATTATTGGGTTTTTTTTCCAAACTGTAAGTCAAATATAATGTTTATTTATTTTCTATCAGGATAATCTATCCATTGTTGAAAGAGGAGGAATGAAGTTCACTACTTTCTATTTCTATTTCTCCTTTCATATTTGTTATATATTTAGGTGCTCCAGTGTTGGGTGCAGAGCATGTGTGGAGTTGGGGAGCTGTTTGGAGGATGGTGGAGATGGTCCTTTGGTAGGAATGGAGGTTCCCTTGAGGTGTAACAGTATTTCCATTTCTGGGGATCCCTGGTTGCTATATTTGTGGGATAGGTGTAGGTGTTCTATAGGGACTGACTTCTAGGATTCATGATGATGAATAATAAGGGGTCCTACATTATGAAAGTTGTGGGAAATCCCTAGTTGTGGGGGCTGTTGAGGTCCTCCTTGCAAATGCTGCTAGTGTTCTTTACAGAGCTGGTCACTAGGATGGTGGTGGCAACTTCAAGGGGGCTAATACTTATAGCCTCTGCCTTTCTTCATTCCTGCCCATCTGCAGATGTCTCAGTATGTCAGTCTCCCCAGAGATCTTTATCGTGTACTTTCTCTTTTTTCTCCCCCTCTCCATCACGTTACTGCCGGTTCTTAATTTGACTATGAGCTCTACCAAAGTTATTTTCATTCCTTATAGCTGTCTAATTATTTTATGTCACTATCCAAGAAAAGGACTTTGTATTTACCCAGTAGTTACTATTGCTTGTGTTCTTCATTCTTTTATGTGAATTTAGGTTTCTATTAGTAAATTTTCCTTTTGTTTGGAGGACTTTCCTTATCATGTCTTCTAGTACCTGAGTTCTGGTAATAAATTCTTTTAATTTTCTTTTATGTTTGGAAAAGTCCTTATTTTCATCTTTGTTTTTGAAGGATATTGTTACAAGCTAAGGAATTCTAGGTTGTTGACACTTTCCGAGCTTTAGGGTATTGCTCTATCTTCTATCTCTCATTGCTTCTGATGAGAAATTTGCTCATGTTTATCCTTGGTCCTTGTTGTATCATATATTTTTCTATCTTGCTGCTTTTAAAATTCATTGATTATTGTTGGTTCCAAAAATATAATCACAATAACCTTTAGTATGGAGTTAAAACTTACCTACTATCAAGGCAAGATTCTTCTTAGTATCCTATCTGAGGTCTTCTAAAATATTAGTTTTTTCACACTGGCTATTGAGAAGAGGAATATAATCCATATGTGAGATATAAATGTGGTTCCCTTTAATCTTTTTGGGTAGTTCTTTCTCAGCTTTGGGTTGTTTTCCCACATATATACACTGATTAATTGGTTCTCTGACTACCTCTAGGTCATTTGGGGCCAGTCTTTCCCTACTATTTCTGTTCCAGTCACACAAAACTTTCATTAATCAAATTAAGCAGACACTTATCCCTCCTCCCCCAGTTTTTACCCCGTACTTTATGCACCCCTTTCTGCACAGCTAGTGCATACCTAAAATTCAGAGTTTGCCCTTGAATACCACTTTATTTCCCCAGGAAATTGCCCTTCTCATCCCTCAATAAGCTATGTTTTTATGACTGTCTTAAAGGCTTAGAATTCAGCATTAATATTAAGAAGATATTCTGTAACATAACAAGATGTTATGTTAAAATAATTTCTGAATTTCTTTCCAGTTATACATTTCTGTTTTTTGCTATTTACTATAATACACAATCTTCTTTTTTTATAAAAAGGAAGGCAGGAATAAAGGCAGACAGGCAGGAAGAAAGAAAGGAAGAGAGAAGAGGAAGAAGCATTTTGTTTATTTATATATCTATTTATTTATTCATCTTGGTTGTTAGCCCCATCCCCGGGTCTGAACATGGGTTCTTCCTTGGGCTTTACGTGGACAATGCCCCAGCTATTGGCTTAGCACTTGAGCCACCAAGGTATGCCAATAATGCATATTCTTTATTTATTTTTGTTCTTTTTTTTATAGCAGTGATTTATTTCTCACATTATATTAACTAATATATATATATATATATATATATGTTCCCCATATGTGCTGTTTCCCCATTCCTCAGATATATATGAACATACTCTGCCCTCCACCAAATCACCAAATATTCTTCACTATTTTCCAGTGGGCTCTGCCACCATTATCCTCCCATGCACCCACCCCATCCCATTCCATATTGAAACCTCAGTCCTATTGCATGTGCCCAAGTGTTGTTTTTTTAATTTTTTCCTTTGTTTTGTCTATTCACATTCAACCTATGTGTGAGGCTATTTTATACCTATCTTTATTATTTTGACTTATTTCACTTAGACTGATACCCTCTAGATCTATCCAAGTTGACTCAAATGTCAGGACTTCATCTGCTCTAGGGGCTCTACAGTATTCCATTGTATATACTTACCACATCACATTTATCCATTCATGTGATGTTGGGCACTTAGGGATTTTCCAGTTCTTTGTTGTTGTGAATAGGGCAGTAATAAACATGGGGTGTATAAATGTCTACAAATTAGTGTTTTTCTAATTTTGGGGTCAACAGCCAGAAGTGGGCTGGCAGGAACACATGGGATTTCCATTTTTAACTTAACTGACAGCTGTGAGTGAGTCAGTTTCTGGTGATTTAGTTATATTCCAGTGATCTGTGCCTCTGTCATTATTCCAGTGCCGTACAGTTTTGCTCACTATTGCTTTGTAGTGCAGTTCAATGTCTGGGAGTGTAATCCCTCCAGATTCATTCTTTTCTTTTTTTTTTCATTGCTTTAGCTATTTGAAGTCTTTTGTTGTCCTGTACAAATATTTAGATTTTTTTTTTCTATTTCCTGGAAATAAGCCCATGGAATTTTAATGAGGCTTGCATTAAATCTGTATATTGCTTTAGGTAAAATGACCATTTTAATGATGTTGATTCTTCTCAACCATAATCAGGGGATGTATTAATATCTCTTTGTATTCTCTATAATTTTCATTATTCAGGTCTTTCACCTCCTTATTGATGTATATTCTAAGATATTTGATTTTTTTTTGCTTCTATTTTTAAATGGTGTGGTTTTCTTGATTTCATTTTCTTCTAGCATATTGTTTGTTTATAAAAACGCAGCATATTTTTGTGCATTGATTTTCTAGACTGTCATTTTACTGTATTTGTTGATTAGTTCTAGTAGTTTTTTGACGGTTTTTATGGTTTTCAATACATATAACCATGTCACCTACAAATAGTAATAGTTTCAATTCCTCTGTTCCCATTTGGATTCATTTTATTTCTTTTCTTTTCTTTTTTCTTTTCTTTTCTTTTTTTGTTGACTAACTGCTCTGGTTAAGACCTCCAGTATGATGTTAAATAGTAGTGGTGAGAGTGGACAGCCTTGCATTTTCCTGACCTTAGAGGAAATGCTTTCAATTTTTCACCATTAACTATAATGCTGTCTGTGAGTTTGTTGTATATGGCCTATATTATGTTGAGCTAAGTAACTTCTATCCCCATTTTATGCAGTGTTTTTATCATAAATGAGTGTTGGATCTTGTTAAAAGCTTTCTCTGCATCTATTTATATGATCATGTGATTTTCTTCCTTGCTCTTGTTTATATGGTTTATTACATTAATATTTTTACATACATTGAACTATACTTGCATCCCTGGGATAAATCCCACTTGGTCACAATTGATGATCTTTTGTTGGATTTGGCTTGCTAATATTTTGTTGAGAATTTTTGCATCTATGTGTATTAGAGATATTGGTTTGTAGTTTCCTTTCTCGGTGACGTCTCTATCAGCTTTTGTTATCAGTGTGATGTTAGCCTTATAGGAACTATTTGGGAGTATTCCCTGTTCTTCAATATTTTGGAAAGAGTTTGAGAATAGTTATTAATTATTCTCTGAAGGTTTGGCAAAACTCATTGGAAAAGCCATCTGGTCCTGGGATTTTATTTTTAAGGAAAGTATTGATTATCTCCTTAATTTCTTTGCTTGTGACTTTTCTGTTCAGGTTTTTTAATTCTTCAATTCAAAGAATTGGTAGACTGTATTTTTCTAGAAATCTGTCCATGTCCTCGAGGTTGGTTACTTTGTAGCATATAGCTGTTCATAGTAATCACTTAAGATGTTTTGTATTTCTGTGGTATTTGTTGCAACTTCCTTTTAATTTCTGATTCTAGTTTTCACTCTTATTTTTTTTGTGTCTAGCCAATGATTTGCCAATTTTGTTTTTTTTCCAAAGAATCAATTTTAAGTTTCATTCATCTTCTGAATTGACTTTTTGTTTTCTATTTCATGTATTTCTGCTTGAATTTTGACTATTTCCTGTCTTCTACTTTTTTTGGCTGTAATTTTTCCTCTTTCTCTAGTTGTTTTAAATGTAGGCTTAGATTTTTTACTAGCAATTTTTCTTGTTTCTTGACATAGGCCTGGATTGCAATTAACTTCCCTCTTGTACTGCTTTCACTACATCCCATAGATTCTGGCAGATTTTGTCTTCATTCTCACTTGTTTCTAAGTAATTTTTAAGTTTCTCTTTGATTTTCTTTTTTACCCGAGTCATTCAGAAGCATATTGTTTAGTCTCCAATGAATTTGGGATCATCCAGCTTTTTTTGTGTTTGATTTCTACTTTCAAGCTATTGTAGTCAGAGGAGTTGCTTAGTATGATTTCATCTTTGTATATTTGTTGAGAACTGTTTTGTATCCCAACATATGATCTATCCTTGAGAATGATCTATGCACACTTGAGAAGAAAGTAAAATCTACAGTCGTTGGATAAAGTGTTGAGTATATGTCTACTAGACCTAACTGTTCCAAATGCTCATTGAAAGCTCCTCTTTCTATGTTAATTTTATGCCTGGTTGATCTGTTCATTGATGTAAAAAGGGTGTTGAATTCTCCTACTATAATTGTGTTTCTTTCAATGTCTCATTAGTTCTAATAATATTTGCTTAATATATTTTATTAAGATTGTTTCTTGAGAAACGCTTGGATAGCAATTAACTTCCCACTTCGTACTGCTTTCACTACATCTCTTAGATCCTGGTAGCTCGTGTCTTCATTCTCATTTGTTTCTAAGTAGTTTTAAATTTCCTTTTGGATTTCTTCTTTTACTGAATGCGCCTTCACTTATAGAATATATGTTAATAAGCATTTTGTCTTACTGGATTGACCCCTTAATCATTATATGATGTCCATTTCTGTCTTTTGGCATGCTTTTTAGTTGGAAGTCTGTTTTATCTGATATAAATATGGCTGTTCCTGTTTTTTTTCTGGTTGTCATTTGACAGTAGGATTGTCTTCCAACCATTGACTTTGAGTCTCTACTTATCTTTTGAAAGAAGGTGACTTTCCTGTATGCAGCAGAAGGTTGAGTTATGCATGCGAATCCATTCGGCCACTCTGTGTCGTTTGACTGGTGAGTTCAGTTCATTAACATTTATCATAATTATTGATATGTAGCTGCTTGTTGTCATTTTGTAATTTGTTTTCTGTGTGTTGTCCCAGATAGTGCATTTGTTCTTCTCTTTCTCTTCTTAGCTGGGTTGGGTGTAGTTATGTTTTGATTGGTTTCCATTTTCGTTTTCTTCGATGTATTTTGAGATTACCATGAAGTTAGCATTAAGAATTTTATGCTTATTTCCTATTTTAATTTGAAAGCAGATTAATCTCACACTCATTTTAGCCATCCACGTTTTTGATATCTTCTCCTCCTTCCCACTTTTTATATTCGCTGCCTTATTGTTTTGAAGTGGGATATTTTGCACTTTATATAGCATTGTTTGGTATTTTTTTGTAGAGCTGGTTTTATGGTGATAAATTCCTTTAACTTATGCTTATTGGAAAAATTTTTTTATCATTCCTTCACTTCTGAATGATAATCTTATAGGGTATAATATTCCAGGTTGAAAATCCTTTTCTTTCAGCACTTTGAATATATCACAGCCTACAAGGTTCTCGTTGAGAAATTTGCTAACAGTCTTAGGGGGACTCCTTTATATGTGACCTCTTTTCTCTGGCTGCTTTTGAGATTCTTTATCTTTCATTTTTGACATTTTGATGACAATGTGTGCAGGTGTAGATCTGCTTGAATTTATTTTGTTAGGTATTCTTTGAGCTTCCTGTGTCTGGAAGCTTGCTTCATTCCTCACCTTAAGGAAATTCTCAGCTATTATTTCTGCAAATACAGTTTTTGCCTGCTTCTCTCTGTTCTCACTTGGGGACCCTAATTACGCAAGTGTTATTTCTATTGATGTTATCCAATAGGTCTTGAATGCTGCCTTCATTTCTTTTCATTCTTTTATCTCTCCTGGTTTGCTTGAGTGCACTCCTCTGTTCTATCTTGTAGTTCACTGAGGCTTCATCCATTCTGCACTTGAGTCCCTCTTTTGAGTTCTTTTGGTCAGCTATCATATTCTTCATTTCTTTGATATCTTGCTTCATTTCTTCTCGCCCTTTTTTTTTGTTCTCTTCCTCTTCCTCCAATGTTTTCTTGATGTCCATGAGTAAGTTTATCACCATTGTCCTAAATTCATCCTCAGGTAGTTTTCACATATCTGCTGTGTTCATATTATCCACTAGGGTTTCATCGGATCCATCAGTTTGCATATATTTCTTTGTGTCTTTGTTCTGTTTGGCATATGTTCATGTTTCCATGGCTTAGATTTCCCTTCATGGCATTATGTAAGGCATTAACTTGCACCAGAGAAAGCTGGATCTTGGTTTGAAGACTGGGAATTCTTGAGTTTTGTGGCATCATCACTGGTTGGATTTATTGACATTCTTAGGTGGACCCTGTGTTGGCACCTGGAGAGTTCAGCCTATGGGTTGGAGTTTGTGTGAGGGATGCATATCCTTCCTCCAGCTTCTCTACTCTGAACCATAAGACCACCTTGCTGTTAGCCCACAATTAGCAGTCAGGCTGAATTTTCGTTTCCAAGATTAGGATGGTACTACTGAGTAGCATTGATGGTTAATGGTTTCTCTTCAAGGAGACTCTATTCTTCCTTTAAGCTTGGGGTTACTTTTTCCAGTGGTCCAGTCTTATTAATCCATGGGTATTTGGTGGGAGGATTCATGGGGGATTTCCCTAGTTTCCTCTGGGTATGGCAACACCCATGGTAATATTCTCACCTGGGCTTCGGCTTGCATCACATGGGTGCTGCTCCTCCTTACACCCTGCATGAAGACCCTCTCCCTGGGTTTCTTGTCCCCATCCCCCTGGGTGGTTTCTGTACTGCTTTCACAATTCCTTGGAGGTTTCGTTCTTCCTGAAGTTCCATCTCCTGTGTTGTAGCCTGAATCCCAAGGCTGAAATCTGTGGCGTATCTCTGAATCCTCACCTTTTCACCTACTCTTTGTGGTCTCAATATCTGCTGCATCTCTATAGCCTTTGTTCCTGATTTTTTTCAGTTTTTGTTTCTTGAAAATAGGTGAATTCCTGGTTGCTCTATGGTGAGGATTTCAGTCTTGCTCCTTCCAGGTCACTGTCTTGACTGGAAACCAGAATGTGATACATGTTCTTATATAAACAAATGAATACATCATTTTGAAAACTATCTTACTTATTAAAATAATAGAATTTTATTAAATTTGATTATAGAAATTTAGATGGGATATGGTAGCCTTTAACTTTTCAGGAAGACTTCTTTGAATGAGTCTGAACATTGTCATACAAACACACCTCATCTGTAATTTGTTATCATTTGAAAATATATAGGATTGATATTATATATTTATAAGAAATTACAAATAAGTTTTATAAGCATTAAATAGGTAACACAAAATCAATTCTATTCCTTAGCAAAATTAAGATTCTTTTTAGTGAGTTAAGGCTTACATAAAAGAAACAACAGGAAATTGGTTGATTATTTAAAAGACAATAACTAAATGAGTAGAAAGCTGTAGATTCTGTAAGTCTTGCCCTTGCTTCTCTGAGTAGTAAGGTTTAGACAGATTGAATGAGACATCATTCACTCAAATTAAAGCTAGAAAATGAATCCCAGAGGTAGCATCAGGTAAGCTAAAACTAAGTATAAAACATTACTCAAGGGAAAAAGTTGAAGAGCATCTTGATGCAACTTAATCTCTTAATAGCTGCAAAGAATATGTTAGACCAAAACCATAAGACAAATCAGATGTCATGAGTTGTGTCAATATACAAATACTGTAGGAGTGAGGAGCAAGACAGCAATGAGATTGGAGGATATAGCAGTCTAGGTATAGGGAAGACCTGTTACTCTCCAGAGCGTGATTATTACTGAAACACAACTATGACTGAAAGTAAGTCAATGTTGAGTTTGTGAGAGAGTCTGATTTAAGAATACTGGTCATGAGAAATTTTCCTTGTGATTCCTTAACAAACATCCAGGTTTACCATCTCAAGGAGAGGAAGACTTTCCATTAAATGTATCAATTCTCTTTGGTAGGAGGCTCTAGTCCACTCTGTCATATGGTGATGGGCTCAGGATTTTTTTTTTAAATGATCTGTTTCCTTGTATTCATGAATTCCTTTTTCCTGACCTGAAGTCCTTCATTCCGTAGTCCATCTGGCCTCTGACAGTGACTCCATTCCCAAGTTATGGTTCTGTGTCTGTCCTTTGAACGAGACTTTGGTGGCTGATTTCCTCCTTCTGATTCTTTGGTTGCTCTCAAAAGAATGTTATAATGATCAGTCCTACTTGAAACTACTTCACTTTCTCCTCTAGGGACCCAACCCCTATTTCTGTAGTTTTCTGGATTTTCACTGAGTATGTTAATCACTATTACCCTAAATTCATCTTTGGGTAGTTTGCATACATCTGCTGTATTCAGATTTTCCCATAGGTTTTCAGTTGGATCCATCATTTCATGTATATTTCTCTGTGCCTTTGCTATGTTTGGCATTCTGTTTATATTTCTGTGGGTTCAGTTTCCCTGCAGTGATAGAGTTGTGGTGGGTGATTACCTTGCTGCAGGCTCGCAATTGGCCATCAGGTTGAAGTTCTGCCTGCACCCACAAGGTGGTAAGCTTGTAGAGAGCATTGAAGTTTAGTCCCTTCGGGGAGACTGCCTTCTTCCTTTAATTCTGGGGTGGGATATCCAAGGGGCAGGATATCCAGTGGGTGGATCCTGAGACTCTGGCACAATTGGTGTTGGAAGGGGTTGGGGGTAGGTAATTTCCCACGCTGCCTTCCAGTTATGGTGGTGCCCAGTGTAATATCACCATGCAGGCTCCACCTCAGTCCCCAGAACATTGGTTCTCCTCCCACACAGCACCAAGATGGTCTCCCCTGCCTCCGTGTCCTAGCCCCACTAGGTTGGCTCTTCACTGCTTCTACTGTGGCTATCCAGGCCATTGGTGTCTCCCACAGTTCTACCCTCTCTGCTGTGGCTCCTATCCTGAGTACCAAGTCTGCATTTTAGCTGCATACCGGGATGTTTTTGTTTACCATTTGTCATCATGAAAGCTGGTCCATCTCTGCAGCTGCTGCACCTGACTTTCTTCTGTATTTGTTTCTGGAGAATAGGTGAATTTCTCATTGCTCTGTAGTGAGGATCTAAAGCTCACCCCTATAGGCCAACGTCTTCTCTGCACTCTCCCCTGTTTCTATAGAGACCATAATCCATTTCTGGTCATGGAGCAGTGCTTCAACTGAAACCACTGGACCTTATTTGAAGTATTGACATCATTAGTTATTCATGTGTGTTCCTGTACTAAGTCCTGTCACCACCAGATGAAGTACCACTCATAATAATGACAAAGACTAGATAATTCCTACTGTATATTTTGGTACATTCTCTGGCAGTTGGGTTAAGTTACAAAGACACTGAGTTCAGAATGGAGTTCTAGATTCATCTGCACAAGGATTAATGAAAATTAATTTGGGATGCAGGGGTGATAAATATGGAAGTTGAAAGTACTCATTTAATGTCAGTAATCCTCTTCTTGTACAGGCAAGGAAAATAGTGATGAGTGGTATATATCTATTATGAAAAGAACCTTAGAGTCTGCTTCCTTTATTGTTTTCCTTAATGAACAAGACTGGTAATTTAAGTTTTCACTTATTTAACAGATAATTAATAACCATATCACAAATATGTATTAGGTACTGCATCTTTTGATTGCAATAGTGAGAAAAATCAAACATGGTTTGTTTTGCAGGAGTTCAAACCCAAGCACAGTAATGCCCCACCTAGGATATAGTCTGAGGAAATAATGAGAAGATGGCAAGGACGTAACCTTTATTGTGCTCACAGCAGGAGTCCTTATGGCAGCCAATTGGGATGAAATCCTCCTCCTGATGGTGGTGGGTTGAGAAAGTTACAACTGCCAATGAAGAGGCAGGATCTTTTAAAGAGGATATTATCAGAGTGAGGGTAGTTAATGGGAAAGAGCAACCAGCTTTCAGAAAATCTTGGGTGCAGTCAGTGTGGGTGAAGGTAGTTATCATTCCAGAAAGTCCATTTAGTACATTCAAGTCCATGCCCAATGGTATCCAGGCAATGAACCAGTTTTTCAAGAGTGGGCATCGGTCATGTTCTCCTACGCTACCCTACATGGTCCCTTACTGAGTGTACAAACTATGTGTGGGAAAGATATTATACACTTATTAAACTCAGATCTTAAGGGTAGGTAGGTGTTTACTATGGAAGAATACATGGATAATATCAATTCAAAGTTCCTGTGGTGAAAGAAATTATGGTGACCTCAAATAGCTGAAAGGCTACTGTTGCCATTTTGTCAGAAAGCTATAAGAAGCATTTTGCCACACCTAAGAAACAGGTAAAGATCAGTCACAAAGGGTCATTACAAGGATTTATGTCTTTACATAAATAAGTGGTATGCCAATGAAATCTATTAAATCAGAGAGTGCCGTGATTGGTATTTTGAAAACATCATCCTGGTTGTTTATGTGAAGGAGGTCAAAAGGATGTCACATGGCTAATTTGATAGATTCAGACGAATATAAAGCTGACATTATTATTATTAGTGTTATAGTATTGTTAGTAAAGATAGCTAGAAGTGATTGGATTCAAGATATATTTTTAAGTCAGAGTAAACATAAGTTGCTGACAAACTGGAAATAAAGAATGACATTCTTCTCAAATCTCTAGCTCCTTCTCTACCTCCATGATCACTTTTAGATGATCTTATCTTTTATTTTACTAAAAAAATAGAAGCCATTAGATAAGAACTTCCTCATTTACTTTCCCACAACATACCCTAGGGGAGGTGGTATCTTCAGGGAAGAGCTAGATTTTATTACAGCAGGAGAGTAAAAAATGTTTAGAGAAGTTGTTAAAGCTATGGGAGAGTTTTCTGTTATATTGGGCTCTTTACTCAAGTTTGGAGGTCAAAGAAAAGATAGGTACTGATCTGAAAAAGAAAATAGCAAGTATTATGATGGTGATGGTAAAGGATAAGATGGGCAGCCATGTATTATGTCATGTAACAGAAGAATGGATAAAAATCATGGTGACTTTACTTGAGGAAGACAGTAGGAAGTGGCCAGAGGATTTGACCAGAGTGGTCATAGATATAAAAATTAGCAACCCAAAACTTGAGAGATCTGGATGCTGAAGTAATGCAGAAACTGAAGACTTACATGCTGCAGGGCCTGCTTTATAGTGGATCTAAAACCCACAGAAGTCTTGTATTAGGAGATGTCCATAACTCCTTTGGGTTATTTGTATTTTTTTCCAGAGATTGACTGATGACAAAGGTTATGGTAATGCTAGGCATTAAGGAAAGCACTAGGCATAAAATGCATATTTTCTGAATAAGAAATATGTAAAAATTGTTACAGACTAACTTCTATATTTTAATACAGTTGAACAAATATTATTTTTTATTTTAATGCAATCTTTATTTCTATATATGGCTTATCATTTTTAACCCTCACCTGTAAATAATGAATAGGAGATTTCTGAATTCAGACATTAAAGGATATGAGGGATGTTATCCAGAAATACATGATTAATTGCAATCTTTGGTCTGACTCTGAACTGTCATGTAGTTTATGAAGATGAAACACATCCTTAATCAATAAGGCAGCAGAGTTTGAAGCAGAATACAAACGTATATAAATGATGCTTTGTGCTCCATCTTGATGGAGGCACCAAAAACTATTCTAAATCTATATGAAGGGGAAAGGTTATGACAAACCATGGTAACAATTCCCTTATGAGCTCTGAGGGATCAGGGCAAAATTTTTCCTAATAAATCCCGATCCTGCTTTAATTCTAGATGCAGTTATTGTAAGCAGTGATGTACATCAAAAAGTTTAATCAGAAAGAAGATGAGTAGATACCCTCATAGTCATGTTCAGGGTACAGCCAGGTCAACATTTGTCCGAGTTTCATTTTCTTAAAGCAATACCTTGATTCTTCAGGTGTTCAGGTGATTCTTCAGATTCTTCTAGTAATTCTAGAGCTCCCTCAGATGCTGTTTGACCTAAGCATTTGCTTCTTGTCATCTCTGATGAAGTCTTTCACTTCATGTCAGTTTTTGAGCAAAGAGTCTCAGACATTAATAACTTTGTCCATTAATAAATTAATAGATTCATCTTATTTTATATGTCCCCAGTATAGATATAATATGTATTTTGACTCCCAGAAGAATATAGCATACTGCACCTGATGTGCACTTAGCTCTATTTTCATTTGTGCTATTCCTTGTTAAAAAACATTAGCTTGTAAGTTTTAAGATCACTCAAGTAAGGCCTTAAAAGACTGTGTACAGTGTGTTCCGTGTCTCATGTAATACATAATTGTTGTCATAGACAGCTTTCTCCAGAGCTATGTACACAGGCAAAGCTAACCTTGACCTGAGGTACTCTTATGGTAGTAATTCCATGATGGAGACATTGGAGGCCTCTCCTTACAATGAGAGGAAGAGATGGATGGAAGGATATGATTAATATTGAAGTTAAGAAGCTCTTCCACTCATGAAAAATAATTACTACTTGTAGACCAATGATATCTTTTCGTCTAGTCTATTTGACTAGAAAGGGTATCATTAAGGTTTCTGTCAGGATAACAGAGCCACGGTAAATTTATGGGAATATGGGTTTCATTAAATGTTCAAGGAGATTTAGAAATTCAAGTCTGCAAGAGGGAAGTCAAAGATTCAAAGAAATCATCACCAATCAGTATTTTCTAAAAACCTGTTAGACATGTTGAAGCTTGTAGGGAAAAGCAGGAAGCCAAGTACTTCAGGTTGCCAAAGCCCAACAACTTAAGAATGAAGGGGGAATTTTTAGCCACCGCCTCTCTAGGTCTAAAGCCAAGCACATAGTAGAGGTCTGGGGATCACTATTGGCCAACAGGACCAGCAGCTGAGAAAATGACTAAGTGCAGGAGAGGACAAATTGAAACCTAATATTTTACATCTGCTTATCACCAGGTCTGACCACAATGAACTTCTGAGAGTAATGGCTTCTTCATTTTTGCCTTCCAAATTTCATGAAGTTCCTCTTTCTGTCAACTGTAATCTTGTACTCTATGAGGAAGAGAATTTTGGGATATATAAATTTCAGGGCTAGTTAAATTTACATAACAGAGTCAAGCATAGACATGCAAACCTAAAATTTTCAAAGATGTACTTATTGGAGTTTTCTCAGAGGTAAATATGTTTCTAGGGCTGTAAAACTCAGTCAGGCATCTAAGGCAAATTTTTTTGAAATATATAGAACATCAAGAATCAGAAGACCACCTAAGTGTTGCAATGACTGAAGAATATTATCAAATACTTAAAATGCTCCAGTTAAATGTATCTGGAAGACCATTTCCCTAATAATGCTCTTTTGAATGTGGATTAGATTTTAAGCTCTCTTTGATTTGATCTAAGGCCTTGGAGATACTCTCATACTAGCACAGTTTTGAAGTTGCAGTAATTTCTGGCAGAATTAGAGTTCCTCGTTCATCTCTTAAGGAATACTAAGGTACCCAGGAAAAAAGCAAAGAGACTTGAGAGGTTTCCACAGATATTATATCTATGGAAGTGCAGAGATCATAGAAATGTTTTAAGAGTAGGGTGCATTCTTTCTGTTTGTTTGAGCTACATACACAAAATAGTCATGTACTCAACTGTTGATTCAAAGTTAATGTCTTCTTCCTGTTTCAAGAACATTTGACAGATCAAATATTATATAAATTATATACGTATGTATATACCTTCAAGAAAGAGCATCAGATAAGGTAGTTGTCCCATGGCCTGTGGAAATACTGCTGAGGTGAAATGCGGTATCTGGTCCTTGAGGCTTTCATAGTCTTTAGTTAATAATAAATGATCTCTAGAAAAGGTGGTCAAGATGGTGACCTGGTAGGATGTATTGAATTTACTGCTACAGAACATCTAGAAATCACCTATCTTCAGACACACATGGTGTGGAAGGGCTGACCCAGTGTTACAAACATAGCGGCAGTGATCACCAGAACAAGAGTAGGTGAGGCACTGGAATTTAGAGTCCGTCATGGATTTGGGACTCTCAGCCTCAGGGGGAAAAATTAGGCCAAGGGGTGCACCAAGGGAAGAACCAAGCCTTCCAGGAGTTGTGCTGAGGGCAAAAGTGAGCCTACCCAGTGGAACAAGGACATGCATGGCAGGGGAGAGGGTCTTGGTGAAAGGCAGAAGGGGATGAGAACACTGGTGGTCTGAATTCCCTAGGGAAAATTATACAAGGTGCCACCATAACCAGGAGGCACACCCAATCCCTCCCACCACATTGCTCCAGAGTGCAGGATCCACTCACCAGAAATTCTGACCTCAGGCTTAAAGGAAGACTAGAGTCATAATGCTTTTCAATATATATCCAACAAATGAGGGAGCATTAATATATATCATACAAGTAAGAACTTATGAGAAAAGAACCTACTGATTGGGAGAAATTTTTTGCGTTTCATTTTTTTGATAAGGGCTTAATATCTAAAATAAACAAAGAACCCAGAAAACTCAATAAGAGAAAACAGGCAATCCAGTTAAAGCATGGGAAGAGGAATTGAAGAGACTTTTTTCCAAAGAGGTTATACAGATGATCTACAGCACTTAAAAAGACTTTCAGGCTATCAGGGAGATATAAATCTAAAAACTACAATGAGATATCATCTTACACCTGAGAGATCGACTATTATACAAAAGTCTGTAAACAAAAATTTCTGTGAGAATGTAGAGAAAAGGGAACACTTTTATACTGTTGGTGTAGTTGCAAATTGGTGCAGCTCCTATGAAAAACGGTATGGAGATTTCTCAAAAAGATGAAAATGGAAATCCCATATGATCCCACCAGCCCACTTCTGGGTGTTTACCCAAAAGATAGAAAAACACTAATATGCAGATATTTATGCACTCTCATGTTTATTACAGCCATATTTATAATAGTTTAGAACTGGAAATTATGTAAATACCCAATGACAAATGAATGAATAAACACAATATGGTAAGTATATACAATGGAATACTGCACAGCCCTTAGGACAGATGAAATCCTGTCATTTGAATCAAATTGGATGGATCTATAGGGAAGTGTGCTAAGTGAAATAAGTCAAAAAAAGAAAGATACCAGAAGACCTCACTCACAGGTCAAATGTGAATAGACAAAACAAAGGTACACATGAAAAAAACCAACCCTTGGACACTTGTGATAGAATTGATGAAATCTATTGTGAATGGGACACAGGGTGGGCAAATGGTGATGGAGCCCACTGGTAAATGGTGAGTAATATCACTTGGTGATTTGACAGAGGGCAGAGTGTGTTGACATATCTGAATAATGGAGAAATTGCACATATGGGGAACCTAACCATATTAGTTTAATTTGTAAAATCAAAATTACTGTCATAAAATATACAAAAAGACTCTAACAACAAATTTCTATTTAACGTATTTACCTGGACATGTTTCCCCAATGTGTTCTAGCTTAGTATAAAGTCAACTCTTTTTTTTCTTTTTCACAGTTTCTGTCTCCAATTGTTTATCTTCATTGGAAAATCATCCTCTTGAGATGGAGGTGGTTCTAAGAGATGTGGTTTATTGTCTGTATATAGAGTCTAATGAAGATTTTGATTAGGGTGACCAGGTTTCTTGAATGAGCAGTTTGGAGTATCTTATTGCAGTATGGTGACACTGTGATGTACCATGTGGGTCCCCTTCAGTGAAAGAGGCTATTTACATACACACTTCAGCTTTCAGAACCTTCAGAGACTTTGTTAGTTGTAGAGAACTGCAGAGGAAGTTTTGTCTCCAATAAATGATTGATATAGAATATGAAACCTTATTATCTGAAAGGCCATTCCAACTCCAAAGTTTCCAGTGTGGTTGACTGGAAGTGTTTCTCAATTTCTCCCTCTCCCCATTCTTGCTTCCCTTCCCTCTCTTCTACAGTGTTAATCCCATGGGTACTCTTGTCTCATGAGTACTCCTTGTACACTAAATTCAATCTTAGAGTCTACCTTCTGAGAATTCATCACTTACATAGCTTGTGAGAGTCTTATGGAGTTATGATTAGAAAAGGAAAGATAGATAGCTAATATTTCCCTCAGCTCTTCTCAGATACTCGTGGTGAGGTTATGGATTAAAAAAGTATGTAATCTGAGTAGAAAAATGTCCTGTTGGAGTTTAGACGGAAGAAAGTGATTATTGAGAGCTCACACAGTAAAGAAAAACTTTCCAAAGACTATAGCATTTAGCTGGTCTTTGAAGATAGTAGATCATGTCATGATTGCAGAACACAGAAATTACCTGTTCTCCCATTTCTCTTCCGATCTGTTCTGCATTCTATAGTCACCTATTATCAAAGCCAAATATGGTCAGATTGCCTTTCTTCCTAAAATTTTCAAATTTCTATTAATTACTCTTGGTATAAAGTTGAAAATCTCTATCCTTCTTTCTCTGGCCCTATTTCTCACTCCTTAGCTCTACTGAATTTCATTCAGTTTCTTCAAAGTACCATGCTAATGTATTCTGGAGACTTTTCACATATAGTTCTCCTTATCTAAATCACTCCTTTCTTCTATCACCAAGTGGATTCTAGCTTATATTTTAGTATTCAGCTTCAATGTCACTTCTTCTGGGGAACATTTTCTTACAGTGTAGTTGCCTTTTTTGACTTACACCTTATACTACACACCTTATACTTCTTATACTTCATATACCTTATACACCTTATACTTCTCCTGAATAGCCCATGCTCCATTTTGTTTTTTCTTATATACTCTAAGTTTCGTAATAATAATACCTAACATTTTTTGTGAGGGCTACTTTATGCCAGCAGATGTCCTATTTACTTGATCTATTTTATTTCTCTTAATTTTTACAATAAAGCTATAATACTATCTTATATCCTCTTGAGTGTTAAGGAAATAGAGACAAGTGGAAGTTAAACAACCTCACAGTAAGTAGTAGAACCTGTGTTTTAACTTTAGCTTTCTGAGTCTGGAGCCTGTGATACCACAACATTGTGGTTTAGTGTCTGCCATGGTGAACACTCAACAATATTTATTGAATGAATGAATTTAGTAGGCCCATATAGAAGAAATAAAAAAAACACTCAGGATTATTGGGAATAACATACAAATGTTAGGTCCAGATTATGAAAGCTCTAGGATCCTGAGCAGTTTAGACTAGAGGTGGTTGGAAACAGGGAATCAATGTTGTTTTTTTTAAAAGAAGATTGGTTTGGCAACAGTTCATGTAACTTTTACTTGGTGTATTCTTCCTCAACCTTAAGCTTGAATTTAGAGAATGTAGAAAGGGCCAAGATAAAACATTAATGAAAATATTCAATAGTGCTTAAAATATAAAGGCTAAAATATTTTTCTTTAAATAAAGGTCATATATATTTAAAGAAATGGAAGTACCTTCAAGCAATTTTATGGCATGACTTTTAAGACTTTATATTTTTAAGAATAAAATAGCTTTTTAAAACATCAGTGTCTATGGGATATTTAGGGGCAATTAATATATTTTTGAGAATTTAAGTGTGATGATGACCATTCCCAAATTCATTCTCTCTCTTCCCCTCTCATATATATGTGTGTGTGTGTGTGTGTGTGTGTATGCACATGTGTATTTGTGTTTTTAACAGGTTCCTCTCTTAAAAACTTTTTTTTTTCAATTAAGGTTTTAGGATTCATGTTGGACTCAATATTTTAAAATCAACTCTGACAATTACAATTTTTAATAGTTTTTATTAGTTTCATATTCACAAAACAAAAAATTACTTTGTTGCAAAAGTGGTGTATAATATGTAAAGCCTAATAATCTGAGTTTGAGACATGGGACTGGGGAAGGGAAACAGAAAAATGAACATAAAACAATGAGACATGAAAAAAAATGGCCACTTTCAGTAGCAATTAAAAATTCAATTTAAAATAGCAAGGTAGTATACTTTTATTTCTATTAAAACAGTACACATTACAGAGAAATTAAAATGACTAACAGTGAGATTATTTTGGAAATGTTATATTTTTCTGAGATCCCTATAAATTGCTTAAACCATTTTGTGAAGTTATCATGCCCTTTGTTTAAGATACTTGTTGGAATGTATTGTGAAAAAACCCAAAGAAGGAAAGATGACATTCATTATGACTTTATACGGTGGGGAAAGAAAAACCACAAACGGCCCATGACAGAGAATTCCTTCAACAAGTTTTGGTGGGAACTCAATGGGATGCTGTGCTGCTCTTTGTAGGGGGAAATTTGAGGTAATGGGGACCGTAGTGAGATGTTTCTCAATAACTAGGATTTCAGAAAAATAGTTTTTTGCAAGATGGAAGAGAAAATATTAAAACAGTGGGTCAGGGTAGAAGAGAGAATGACTCTTAGATCTGAACTACGGAGCTATAACCAGATGAATTTATTGATCCATTTAATGAAAGAATGCCAGTTGAGGGTAAGACTGTTCAGCAATGGGAGCAACAATAAGAGTCTTGAGGTCAAAAGAAGTATTCCCAAGCTAGCACTGACAGATTTTGTTATCTTCTTTAGAATTATTTGAAGCTAGGGGGACAGGTGCTCAAATTCCCTAAGGACTCTTGGCAGTTCATTCTAATCTGGCAACCTCCCTATCATTAGACATCCCACATAGCTTTCCTATAGGGTGAGAATTGATAGATCAAGGTAAAAAAAAAAGTGAGGTAGATTTGTGCCTTTACTTCTCATTGTAAATTAAGAAATTATTATTTTAGTTTTATCATTTATTGATCTCTATGAGATTTTAAAGAATAAATTGATGCTCCTATATTTAATCTATGCTGAGACAGGGAAAAAACTGGGTATAACAGACTGCAAAATGAGAGGAGAGTGAAGAATTTACTAAGAGGCACCTTGTGGACATGACTAGTCACCCAACCTTTTACAGGTGATACACTATCTTATTTTACAAAGTGTGACTATCTACATATTAGGATAATAGTCACTAATCCATGCAGCAAGTAGAAAAACAATCTAATATAATTTTAACTGAAAAACCTAAAGTATAATTGTATCCATTACAACAACCTAAAATATATATGAATAGGGGCACATTAATAAGCAAATAGAGACTGTTAGAGGGACAGGTCAATGGTACTTCTTTTTTTGATTGTCATTTAGCCTGTTTATAAAAGCCAGCAGAAAAATAAAGGCAAATTCTACATATATTGGTATATTATAGCAATGATAATAATATAAATAGCATGTTCAATAATAGTTAGCATAATTTATTAAGTCATAATAATTCAGAGGCATTTTTATTTCTGACTCATCAAACTGTTATGGCCAATATGTAGTAAGAGAGACAACTTAAATTTAAAATGAAAGTGCTGTAGCCACATAAATACATACTTCATATAAAAAGATTATTTTCTGGACAAGCGGCTTTCTAAATTTCAGGAAAGTGAAAGCATATTGAGCATTAAGAGTTATCTTCAAAGTATTAAAGACAGAATAATTTCTGATAAATTGCTTTGTAGTAAATATATATATATAAAGCCCTATCTATATATCTATGTATCTATATCTGTATCTATAAAGCCTGGCAATATATCTATATCTATATGTGAAGCCTATCTGTATATGCTTGTAATTTTCTTGTTAAACTATTGATTTACTTCATGTCTTGGTTTTCTATTTCTTTTTCCCAAGTTAAGACAAATTAGAAGGATTTCTTTTGCATTTCCTAGTTTATCCTAGTTTTAGTCAAATTAAAATTTGTTAGAAATATTTTTATGGAAGCACTCATAATTAAGACAACATAATAGTGATTTCATCCACACTCTTTTTAGTTAAAGGTTTTTAAAGAGAATCATATTCTATGACTTAAATATCAAGTATAGTTTATTGTTGAGGGCTATCAGTACTGGATTTATAGAACAAAATAAAGTCAAATGTATTACTCATGCATAGGTGTGAGATTTAAATTTTAGCCTTAAATGCTTAAGTAATGTCACTCAAATAGTGACAACATAAGCAGAGGTGTTTTCATTTCAGTTCTCTACTCTTTGTGTTTCTTCTTTTAATCTCTCTTCTGTCTTTTCATCACTGAATCAACTTACTGAAAGTCTACACCTCTCTCTAGAGTATGAAACTAACAGTCACTATTCATTTATTTTGGTGAAGAAATACTCTTCCCAAAGAAAACTTTGTTAGTGCTTCCATGGTTCTCCTTTTCAGAGTTCAACATCAAAGTCTGCTTGAATTCATTTTTCTCTTTGCTGGTTTGTGTGGGTACATTCCAGTCTGCTGTCTTCCTAGGTCGCTGATTCAATTGGAGGCTTCTTCCAGTTCATTGTTGAGTCCCTTTTTTGTGCTTTTTAGCTCACTTATTTTGTTCTTAAGCTTCATGAATTCTGTTTGAAACTGCTTCATATTTTCTCTGTCTTTGTTGTGGTTCTCTTTTTGTTTCTCTATTATTTTCCTAATTTTAGTGAGTATCATTAAAACTTTTGCTTTAAAGTCTTTGTCAGGTAGTTTATTTAATTCTCTTGCATTCAGATTTTCCCCTGGGGTTATGTTTTGCTCCATCACTTTGTATATATTTCTATGTCTCTTTGCTCTCTTTAACATCGTGCTTGTTTCTATGGCTAAAGTTTCCTTTGAGAAGGACCTTGTGTTAGGGTATCAAGCTGCACAGTATAAGCCTGGGTATTTGTCAGGAATCCTGAACTCCCTTTTGTTGTGGAATCTGGCATCTTTCAGGAATGTTGAAGCTCTAGAGCTGCCCTGTTTTGAGCCTAGAGTTCAGTCTTAGAGGGTTGAAGTTGGGATAGGGAATATGGAGGCTTACCCCCGAGTCATAGACATGAACAACAAAGCACAGGTAAGAGACCCAAGAGTTGTAGGCCTAGTCTGCAGTCAATCCAGAGACAATCCCAACAGAGAACACAAAAAAGAAAGCTGACAACCTGTCTTAGTGGAGCACACTTCCTAATGAAAATCTCTCAGACCTCCAGAAGCATGTCCATCCCACAGGATATGGTAACAAGCTCTGGTGGCTGGGGGTGGAAGTTCTAGGAAGTACCAAGCACAGAACAAAGCTGCTTAGCTGCACCCCAGACAGGAGGGAATACCTGTGGAAAGGCAGTGGGGAGTTCCAGCAGTTTGGCATAAGTGTGCTAATGGCCAAAGGGGTAGGTGTTTCTCCCTGGGACTTTACCACAATGGTGGTCATGAGGAGACTGTCACTCTTTCCACCCCATGCTAAGGTTTTTGGTTCAAGTACCGAAAACCAGTTCCCAGGCACCAGGCACCAGCACAGGGGCGAGCCTTTCAGCTCTGGGTGTGTGTTTACTTATCACTGACCTCTTTCACTGCAGCCCTGGGGTCTCAAAACAGGGTGATGTAACACCACGACAGATCAGCTTCTCCTACTATTTTTGAAGGTATGTGTCTTTTCTCTTTATGGAGATGCTGTCCCCATTACTTTTTAAAATTGGTGGTTGCTAGATAGATGTATTTTGGTTGTTCCCGTGAGGAAGTGAGCTTGAGATCTTAACAGTCATCATCTTGGAAACTGATCCCAAGGCTATTTTAATCACAAGTCCTACTTGGTTGTCAGGCACGGCTTGCCACATTCAAACAGTTTCTCAGGGGTGATCATAAATAGCAAGGAATCATGGATTATAAAGTTAAACTACTACATTTTTAGAAAAGGAGGGAGTAGAGTTTAATCTCTATTGTAAATAAGGAACAGATGGAGTAAATTGCATCTATGGTGCATCATGTCTTCTTTAGCCTTCAAAACACTGGATTCATAAACAAATTGAAACATTGGCTAGTTTCAATGCTTCTATTTGTGACATGTATACCTGTGAATTTAGAGTTAGTTTATAGTTTTTTTTTCTGCAGTGACTTTTACCTTAAATCTCTAGGATGTATTTTTAGTCACGGATGTGTACAACATATGCAAACAAGATAGACCCAATTTCAGGAGATTCAGAATGTATATGGACTTAATACTCTTAAATACACCAACTGTTTTCCACTTTCAGAGTTAAACATATGTATGTCCTTTAGTATCTTTACCTTCCCCTCTAACTCTTTGGGCAGATATGATAAGGGAGTAAAATAGAAACAAATTATAAAATACATATAGACATCAAAGGAATAATCTAGTAGAATATTTATATAGAGAAATTGCTACAGATAAAATGATTATATTTGGTTAATAGTGGTTCCATGATCATGTGGATTTTTGAAAAATGCATCCTAGAATTAGCTAAGGAAATAAATTTAAGTCTTTTCCATTGAAATAAACATAAAAGTCTTCTCAGTTTCCTCTAAGCAGTCTTTAAGTGATCTATGTTAAAATACTCCACATGTGGCCTGACTATAGTGTCATGAGATTGTATTTCTCTAGGAATTGAATTTATATTTATGTTAATGCAAGCTTAGATTACATTAACTTTTTTAGCATCCACTTTTTAGCTCTTTGTGAGCCTAGATTCACTGAAATCCTCTAATCTTATTCACATGATTATTATCCTATATTTCTAAGATTTAAAATTTGAATTTAAGGGTAGAAATTTTTATTAATGATTCAGATTTTATCTCATTTACTTCACTTCTTTATTTAGTTAAGTTAATCATTTTAATCTTGATTCTGTCATTGGCCATATTATTTATTACAGGGCAAGTTTTTTCTATAAAAGTAGTTACATAAAGAATATTTTAGGCTTTGTGGGTTGTGTCTTTGTTGTACAATCTTTTTAATTTATTAAAAAACTTTTTAGAATGTAGAATCCACTATTAACTCAAGAGTCATAGTAAGGGCAAGCCTCAAACCAGATTTGACCCATAGACTATATTGTAGTTTGCTGATACTCAATACGTTCTTTTGATTATCTATTTCTATATAACAAAAAAATGCCATCATAGTAAGGGCAAGCCTCAAACCAGATTTGACCCATAGACTATATTGTAGTTTGCTGATACTCAATACGTTCTTTTGATTATCTATTTCTATATAACAAAAAAATGCCACCATTTAGTGACTTTAGAGGCAAATATTATTATCTCATATTTCTATGACTCAGGAATTCAAGGCATTGTTTACCTGGAGCCTCTACCTCAAAATCCCTCATGAGGCTGCAACGAGGTGTCGAGTGGTGTACAGTCTCCTGTGAAACTTCAAGTGAGAGAGGATCTCCTTCTAAGTTCACACATGTGGTTCTTGGAAGAATTTGATTTCCCATTGGCTTTTGGACTGAGGGCCTCAGTTCCTCACTGGCTGTTACCAGAGATCTTCCTTAGTTCCTTGCCATGAGTAGTGGAGGAGAATCAGTTTCGATAGTTTGTTAAAAAAAAATCAAGTCTCATACAAAATACAATCCATTCTAAACCTGCTTTTTCATGAAGCAAGAAAGATGGAATTGATCCTCTCTATTTATGACATCATTAGGGCAACTGGAGTCCATCACAGAAGTTAGCAAGGGAGAGCAAGAAAGAATGTGAAAAATGGAAGCTATAGTCTCTAACTTAATTTCAGAAGCGATTCCATCACTTTTGCTGTATTAGGTTCATTAAAACTATTTCACAAAGGGGAAGATTCAACAAAGATGTAGTTGCCAGTAGGGTTATCACTGGAGTGTTCTTAAATGCTGTCTACCATGCCAGTCTATCTAGAGTTTTATGTAACTTAAGCAAAGTGTATTTTATTGATTCAAATTTTTGATAAAAATATTGAAGAATAAGTGTTTCTGACAGCTGTTGTGGCATGCTGCTGCACCCCATGCCCCCAAGATTGACTCTAGACTACTTAAACTATCAATATTGATGGTTTCTCAGTTGTAACTTCTCATTAGTGATGTCATGTAACATTTTATCATTATATCCTTGGAGATCTCCAGAGACATTTTTGTCGAACATATTTTAAAAATCACAGTATTTATAGTTTATTGGCAGGGGAAATCAAGTTAAACTTCAAGAACTGTTTTGAATAAAATCATTTATAGTAACACGATAGCTGAAAGGATGTCACAGAGAGAATCAGTTCTATCATGACTGGTTTTAGGACTGATTGCATCTTCTATGAGCCTTGAAACAACAACAAGTGAATCTGCTGTTCCTCCACTTTTTATGCCATCAGAAAACTGTTACACTCTCAGTGGAATAGCCAGGAGATCAGATCAGGTGTAAGTTATACTTTATAAATATTTTGGTACTAAATTGAAATCATAATTTTATTCAAGGATCTTTCAAAATTAGAAAGTACCAATCATTAATAGTTACCATCTAGATAGCAACCATATACCAGTACAATGTTTCTACTACTTCAAAAAAAATAATACTCTAACCAGAACTGACAGTATAAACTGCAATAGTTTTAAGTCCTATATCACTCACACTTCCATTCCATGGACAGCCCAAATAATTTATGACTCTTTCCGCATCAAGTAATATAATAAATACTTAGTGAGTGGTATGCTATCAGCCAAATGTTAAACATTTATATGGGTTTTCTCATGCATTCTCTTCAAAAACTCTGGGAGATATATACTATTAAGTGCATTTACAGAAGGACTAAACAACTTGCCTGTGGTCATTCACCTAGTAAATAATGAAATCAAAATTTAAAAGTTAGTAGCCTAAATCTAGAGTGTTTTCTCTCTTAAAGTATAGGTGCAAGAATAATGTTTATTTGTTTGAAGAGTGCTGAGGAAACTTTACATAAGCATGGTTAAATGATTTACTAGATTAATTTTTGTTTGACACCACTAGATGGCAACATTTTCAAGATTTTGTTGCTTAATGTGGCTAATTAATTCAACTTTAATAAATTTTTAAAATTTAAATAGTTCAGTTTTATTAAAATTTAATTGGAAAATATAGCTATAAGATATTTAAAGTGTACATCCTGGTAGTTGCATATATATGTATATATACAAACACATCCACACACACATACTGTGAAAATATTTCTCCCCACAGAGTTAAATGAACATTTATCACCCTTTTCCTTCCTTCCTTCCTTTCTTCCTTCGTTCCTTTCTTCCTTACATTTTTCCTTCCTTCCTCCTACTTTCCTTCCTCCTTCTTTTCTCCTCTTCCTCCCCTGTCTTCTTCCTTTTTCCCTTATCCGCTTTCCCTTCCCTTCTCTCCTCCTCTTCCTCTCTGGTGAGATTTCAGTTCTACTTTCTTAGTAAATTTCAGTTAAACAAAACGGTGTTATTAACTCTTGTCACCATGTTTTAAATTAGATCCTTATGCAGTTCATAGTTGAAAGTTTGTACACTTAGACAATTTCTACTCATTTACCTTTACCCCCAGTCTCTGACAACCACTTTTCTACTCATTTATCTGAGTTTAATTTTAAAAAGTTTAGATTCCACATTCATGTGATACTATGCAGTATTTGTCTTTTTCTCTTTGGCTTAACTTACTTTACATCATGCCTCAAGTTCCATTCATATTCTCACAAATGGCAGGATTTCTTTTTTCTCATAACTGAGTATGAATAATAATACCATGTGAGTGTATGATCATCTATTGTTTAGCCATTCATCCATTAATGGACACTTAGGTTATTTCCATATCTTGACTCTTGGAATAATGCTGAATGAACATGGGGATATAGATGTCTTTTAAAGATCCTGTTTTTATTTCTTTTGGATATATTGCCGTAAGTAGGATTGCTGGATCATATGGTACTTACATTTTTAATTTCTCAAGGAAACTCCATACTGTTTTCCATAGTGATAGAACCAATTTACATTCCTACCAACAGTGTACAAGAGTTCCCATTTCTCCATATCCTCTCCAACACTTGTTATCTCTTGTATTCTTGATGACTACCATTCTAACATGTGTGAGCTGATATATAATTGTGATTTTTATTTGAATTTTCCTGATGGTTAGTGATGTTGAGCACCATTTCATGTACTTGTCGGTCATTTTTATGATTTCTTTAGAAAATGTCTATTTAGTTCCTCTGCCCATTAAAATATTTTTAATTGAAATAACATTGGTTTATAATATAAGTTAAGTTTCAGGTGGTGTACATATTATATATTAACATCTCTATATAGTGCATTATGTTCTAATTTCATTCTGCCCATTTTAAAATTAGATATTTCTCTCTTGACTTGTATGAGTTCTTTATATAATATAGATATTAACCCTTTATCAGATATATGATTTGAAAGTATTTTCTCCCATTCTGTCTTTTCATTTTGTTAGTTTATTTTGCTTTGCAGAAGGTTTCTAGTTTTATATAGTCCCGTGTGTTGATTTTTGCTTTTGTGGCTTATGTATAGTTACATCCAAAAGAATTATTGCTAAGATCAATGTCGAGGACATTTTTTCTTACATTTTCTTCTAAGAGTTTCAGAGTTTCAAGTCTTACATTTAAGTCTTTAGTCCTCTTCTAGTTAATATTTGTTAGTGATGTATGGTAGGCTGTAGTTATATTCTTTTATGAGTGAATATGTAAATTTTAAGCACTTTTTATTGAAAAGATTAATTTTTTTCCAGTGAGTATTCTTAGATTCTTACTAAATATTATTTGACTACATAATGTAGTTTTAAATAAGGAACTAGAATATCTCTAACTTCTTCTTTCTCAAGATTTTCCTGGATATTCAGAGTTTTTTGTACTTCCATAAAATTTTAGGATTATTTTTCATTTCTATTAAAATGCCATTGGAATTTTGATAGGAATTACATTGAATCTGTAGATTGATTTTAATAGTATAAATATTTTACATTGTTGCTCCTTCCAATACATAAGCATATATTATGTTTCCATTTGCTTGTATCTTCTTTTTCTTTTATCAGTGTCATAGATTTCAGCATATGGATCTTTTACTTCCCTTTTTTCCCCACTTCAATTTATTATATATAAAATTTTGAGTTACATTTGATTTATAATACCAGCCCAAACATGCAGACTCATTATTCATAAAATATAAAACAACACACCACACCCACCACCAAATTACTAAAAGTTCACCACTTCCCATTGACCCCCACCACTGCTTGTTCCTGTCCCCACACGTTTCGCCATGGAATAACCTCAGTTCTGTTGCTAATGTCCAAGGGCTTGCCTTTGTTTAATCTGTTCCATTGCTTCTTTGTATTCCACATAAGAGTAAGATCATCCAGTACTTGTCTTTCTCCTTCTGACATAATCCCCTCTAGTTCTCTAGTTCCATCCATGTTGTTGCAAATGACAGGATTTTATACTTTTTGTACTGTGTAGTATTCTTTGGCATATATATATATATACATATGTGTGTAGATATATATATATAATATATAATATATATAATATATATATGCTAGTATATATATACATATATATACATATGTGTGTAAATATATATACTATAATATATAATATATATATATATATATATGCTAGGATCAATAAAGGAAAAGTTTAGTTTAGATAATCAATGCCTCAGCGGAAAAAACAATAACCCAGTTTCGTTGAACACTAGGTAACCACCAGGCAGGGAAAACCTTAGCTGGGTTTTTTTTGTTTCCCCTGAGGCTCAGGAAGAAGTCAAGGACCAGGTAGTTAACTAAAATCTTTTCCATGTAAACTCACTTTGTAAACAATGATTGTAAGAATAGCCGATTTACTTGTATTTTTTCTATGAATGACTTCTTTGTGCAATGACAATAAATATGTAAGGAGTCAGTCGGTGTGACAGTTTGGGGTGACAGTTCCCCAAAACTGCTCACCCCTGACCCCACTTTCTTTCTATTTTAGTCTTTTATCTTTCTCAGTCCTTCGCAGCCCCCTTCCTTCAGTTCTGTTCCCTGGGTTCAAGACCAACATATGTACACTGCATTTTCTTATCCTTTCATCTGACAATGGGCACTTAGATACTTTGCAATTCTTGGCTTTCATAAATAATTCTGCAATAAACACAGACGTGGCTGTATACTAGCATATTACTGTTTTTGTGTCTTTTTGGTAGGTACCTAGAATTGGAATGATAGATGTGGAATTTCCATTCTCTATTTTTTAAGATAACACCATATATCTTTCAATAGCCTTTGTGTCACTTTGCACTTTCATCAACAATACAAAAGGATTCTCTTTTCTCTGAATTCTCACTAACATTTGTTTCCAGACTTTTTCACAAGTGTCATGTAATAGCTCATTGTTATACCGATTTTAATTTTCCTAATAACAAGTGAGGAAGAACATATTTTCATATGCTTATTGGTCACCTGTACATCCTTTTTGGAGAAATGTCTATCCAGTTCTTCTTCCCAGTTGTTGATTTGGTTGTTCGTTTTTCTGTTGTTGAGTTTTATAAGTTTTTGTATATTTTTGATATTAAGTCCTTGTTAGATGTATGATGGACAAATATGTTCTCCTAACCATTAGGTTGTCCTTTTATTTTGGTGATGGTTTCTTTCACTGTGTAAAAGAATTTTAGTTTGATACAGTCACATTTTTTTTTATTTTCATTAGTTACTCTTGCTACTGGAATTGAGTCCCCAAAGCCCTCTTTAAGACTGATGTCATGGAATGACTTGCATATTTTATCTTCTAAGTATTTTATGATTTCTGGTCTTACATCCAATATTTAATTTATTTTGGATTAATTTTGTATATGGTGTTAGAGAATGTTCTAGATTCATTCTTTTGAATATGGCTGTCCAGTTTTCAACATTGTTTATTGAAAATACTTTTTCCATTGTTTGCTCTTGGTTCCTTTGTTATAAATTAACTGACTATATATGTGTGAGTCTATTTCTGGGGATACAGTTCTATTCCATTGATATGTGTATCTGTTTTTATTTCAGTACCATATGTTTTTGATCACTATTGCTCTGTAGTACAGCTGAAGATCTGGAAGTATGATACCTCTACTTTTGTTCTATTTTCTCATGATTGCATGGGCTATTCAGGGTTTTTTTCATACAAATCGAAACATTTTTGTTCTGTTTCCTTGAAAATTACCAGTGGAATTTTGATTGAAATTGCATTAAACCTGTATATTTACTTAGATAACATGGTCATTTTAATAATGCTAATTCTTCCTAGCCATGAAGAGGAGATATCTTTCCAGCTCTTTGTATCTTCCTCTATGTCCTTTAAAGAGTCATGAATTTTCATTGTAGGGGTATATCCCTACTTTGTTAATTATATTTCATAGTACTTAAATATTTTTGAATTTTTTTGGAAACGAAGTAGTTTTCTTGATTTCCTTCTCTTCTATCATGTTGTGTTCATATAAAGATGCAACAAATTTTTATATATTGATTTTGTAGTCGCCACGTTATTATACTTATTGGCTAATTGTTTTGATGAAATTTTAAGATTTTCTGCATATATTGTCATGTAATCTGCAAATAGTGATTGTTTTAGTTTCTTCTTTCCAATTTCATTTTTTTTTTCTTGCCTAATTGATCTGACCACAAGTGTGATGTTAAGTAGCAGTAATGAGAGTGGATATCACTGTATTATTCCTGATCTTTGAGGAAACACATTTGGGTTTTCACCATTAAGCATGATGTTGCATGTGGGTTTTTCATACATGGTCTTTATTATGTTTAGGTATCTTCCATCTATCCCAATTTTGTATAGATTTTTTATTATAAATGGGTGCTAAATATTGTCAAAAGATTTTTCTGCACCTTTTGATATAATCATGTGATTTTTCTTCTTGCTTCTGTTGTTTTGGTATATAACATTAATAGATTTGCATATATTGAGCCATCCTTACATCCTTGGGATAAATTCCACTTAGTCATGATGGATTATCATGTTGAATTTCATGAACTGTTGGATTCTGTCTGCTATATTTATGTTCATTAGAGATATTGGTCTCTAATTTTCTCTCTTGGTGATGTCTTTGTCAGCTTTTTGTATCAGTATGATGATGGTCTCACATTCCCTGTTCAATTTTCTGGAAGAGTTTGAAAAGAATTGGGATTAATTCGTCTCTGAATGTAGATAAAATCATTTGTAAAGCTCTCTGGTCTTGAAATTTTATTACTGGGAAGATTTTTTTTATTATCTCTTTAATTTCCTTACTTGTGATAGCCCTGCTCAGAATTTTCATTCTTTCTTGATTCAATCTCTGTAAGCTATATGTTCTGAAACTCTGTGCATGTCCCCAAGATTTTCCAATTCATTGACAATTAACTGTTTTGTATGATGTTTTGTATTTCTGAGGTGTCTGCTATCATATTTTAACTTTAATTTCTGATTTTAATTATGAGTTTTCTTTTTCCTTTTCCCAGTGAGCCTACTCAAATATCTGTCAGATTTGTTATAAACTAGATTTAAATCAACTATAAAAGAAATAGATCAAAGCTAATGCTTAAGCTTGTACATTGGAAGTCAAATGTATGGGTGATCTGGTTCCAAAATGATGGAACATTAATATTTAAGGCTTACCTGCTCCCTGGAGCACAGCTAAGAAAACATCTATGTGGCTAACACAGTCTTTGAAAATAAATGGAACCAGCATTTCCACAGAGAAAGGGACATACACCTCCATAAAAGGTAGGAGAATCCTAACAGTCTTGGCAACACACTACTCTGTTCAGAGCTGCAGGAGCTGCAGGGAGAGGATGGCAAAATGAACACTCTCCTGGAACTGAAGAACTTACTCCCACCTGGGAGCTGGCGCTTGGTCACTGAGCTGGGAGTCTATAGCACATATTAAAAAAACCCCAACATGTTTATAAAGAAGAAAATGAAAAGATTTGAGAGGTATATATGTTGGAATATATTACTATGTGCATTCTGCTTTCCTCACTTCTAACCATAGTCCTCAAGTGAATCTTGAATACAATATCTTCATCTAGTCATTGAGAAAAACATGCATGAGAAGAATGCTAGAAACTTATAGATTTCATTTGAGTGAGGATGAGAATATTCTAGTTGGCAGAAGCTAATTAGAAGCACAAGCTAATTGTAATCACTTAGTAGAAGCAAATTGACACGATTACCAGAATGTTAGATACTAAATTTCTGATATAAGACAAAATAGCTACTTGATTAGGGTTGTCCATGATGAATCAATGTTATCAAATAAAAATAACTAAAATGTTGTTCATACCCAATACTATCCCATCATCAAATAGAAGCAGTAGTTATGGAGCCAAGTCGTAGAATATCTAAAGATACAAGTAAATTGCAGGTGCACATGACTCCCATTTTGAGCATGCTATTTCTGTCATTGTCATATATCCTGCAACCTCATTTAGAACCTCAGAGAGAGTTGGTTAAAAAAAATATTTGACTCTGGTTAACTGATTAATATATACAATTTTCTGACACAAAGTAAACTTTGTGTTGAATCCTGCTAGGATTGGTCCTTAAGAATCATATAATGAATTTCTTCTAATGGATGGAATTTTGAGTATTTCCAGTTTTTATGGAAGTTGTGATCTGAGTCAAAAATCTATAATCATTTGTGATCATTGGTTAATGGAACTGGAAAGAGAAGATTGAACTTTAGCAACAGAGGTTTTAAGAGGTAAAATTTATGGGTAGACCCTTTCTTTCTCTTTTTCTTTCTTTCTTTCTTTCTTTCTTTCTTTCTTTCTTCCTTCCTTCCTTCCTTCCTTCCTTCCTTCCTTCCTTCCTTTCTTTCTTTCTTTCTTTCTTTCTTTCTTTCTTTCTTTTCCTTCCATCCTTCCTTTCTCCCCCTGATCCCTTTTGTCTTCCTCCCTTCCATCCATTCATCCTTTTTTTTTTTGAGGATTGTAAAAATATGAACTTTATCACTCAGATTATAAAAAGAAATATTCTCTAAACTAGGTTCAGGAAAATCCGTATTCAGTATAATTGGTGGCTTACCAAGAACTCAAACAATGGCCTAGAACTGGCTGAGTACTTTCCATTTTTCAAGCACACAGTCCAGAAGCCAAGTTTTAGACAGTAGCAGTGTCCCTCTATGATTAACAATTCTTTGCAAATACCTATATTCAATTTTTTACCTGTCCCCACATCCACCTCCTAGTAATGGTGGTCAGAGGTGAACCCAGGGAATCCTAGTACAGAAAATAATTGTTGAATATTATATCATGGGGTTTCCTTGTCCATAGCATACCTGCAACAGACACTTCCATTCCTCAGAAATGATGAGGTTGCTCATGTGTCAGCATCCAAGATACAATCCACTGGCAACTTTCTCATATATGGATTTATCCACAAGATGATTTTCAAAAGGGGATATAGTTCTTCAACCTTGGAAATAGTGCATAATGTCCTTCCTCTAACAGACTTCAAAGAAACAGGGACACAATAAATCCTCCCTGTTGGACTCCATCCCCAGTAAGTCCATGCATTACAAGGAGCATAGATACTAACATTTTGGGCACATGGGGATTCCAGAACAATCCAAGCAGCTGTGACATGTAATTGCTTCTTGTTTAGCCATGGCCATTCTCACTCCTCCACTTGGTCCTATTCTACCTATTTCCCTGACTTCTCAATTATCTCTGTCTCTGTCTCTGTCTCTCTCTCTCATATGTATATACATATACAAATGAGAGAGAGAGATGAAGATAGCATTTCTTATAAATTAATTCTTATAAATTTCTTATAAATGTTAGTCATCCCTTTCCATAGCCACATTGTTGCTTTTTAATAGGCTTGTGAATAGAATAATCATCCTATAAAAATAGAGACTTTGTAAGGTCTTAGGAATAAATTGATTACTCATGAGCACTGATTTGTCATTGTTAAGTGCATGGCATGAGTCAATAACATCAACTTTTAATGTGATAAATCCACTAGATTTCTAAATTGCTGCATAAATGGTATCACAAAATTAGCAGCTTATAACACAATTTATTATTTCAGTTTTAATGAGTCATAAGTCTGCATGTGGCTTAGTTTAGTCCTTTGTTCAGATTCTCACAAGGCTGCAAAAATATATCTAACCATTGGCCAGGGAGCATTCTCATTTGGAAGCTCAACTGGGAAAGAATTTACTGGTAAGCTCATTCAGCTTGTTGGTCGTATGACTGAGGCTCCTGGCTTTTTGCCGACTGCAGTCTGGAGGTTACCCTCATTTCTTTAATTTGTAGTCTTCTTGAGCATGGCAACTTAATTCATTAAACCCACAAGCAGACATAGTTTTATGCCGTGAATTCCATACTGCCACACAGGAACCTGTGCTTGAAATTCTCACACTTGGTTTAATGCTCTTCTGTCACTAATTTGAAACTCTTAGTAATTTTTGGGCAAGAGTTCTCGGTTTGCTTTTGCACTTGGTCCCACCAGTTATCTAGCCAGTCCTTCCTGCAAGGAGATGTTCTAGCTCAGTGTATTAAGATGGAGTCTTTCCTAATGCAATCATGAGAATGATCTCCATTACCTTTTGCCATGTATGTAGCGTAGTCACAGGAGTGACATCCTATTACCTTTGGTTAGAATCAAGCTACAGCTTCTGTGTACACTTAATGGTGGATTATTCAAAATCACGAATGCCAGGAGTTGAAGCTCATAGAGGCCTCTCTTAGATCTGTCTGCCATAGTACCATAAACTGGAGTATAGTAGGTGCAGAAAAGGTAGCTAGAAAGGATATAGACAGACATTCTTTACCTTCCGTGCTTTTTTAAAGCACCACTATTACATCTATTTTCTGTCTTATTTATAGTCACTGTATTCCACATAACATTGCCACAAAATAATTGATTTTGTAGTTTATTTTTTACCATTTGCCTTATAGGTTGTCAGAATGTGCTACTGAAAATTAAATAGGTGAGACTACAGTATCTTGAGATGTTGGGATGTTGTCTTGCATGATATATTAATTACATGCTTAAAACTAGAATCCAGTATGTGGTACAGTTTTTCTCACATGAGTTTGGGTAGCAATAACTATAAATGATGATCCATACAATAACACCAAATGCCCTACATATATACATATATATATATATATATATATATATTTGCTTCCTATCTTCAGAACAGTAGTTGAAATTAAAAAAATTTTTTTACTGCTTTTAGAGGACTTGATATCTAAAATAAATGGTTCTATAAGGAACAAAATTAAAGTTTAATTGATTGAAAATGGATACAGCTAAATGACTAGTTTGGTAATTCTTGTCACTGGACAAACAAGATAAAAAAAGAGGTTTAGATAGTGACATAGGTAATTGACTCTCTTTGTAAAGGGCAATAGGCTTGTTTCTACAAAATATAAACAAAGAAGAATATGAATAAAATCTATCTGTACATTTTTATAATTATTTATTTTCCTTTTTGATTTTGTTGAGAGTTTTAGTGTATTGTTGAAAAGCTAGGACTATAGTAGTTATTTGTACATTATGATTCTAAAAAGAATATTTCTAGGTTTTTTGCCATGATGTATGATATTTTTAAAGGTTTTAAAAATGATGCTTAGTTACACAGTTTCTTCTATTCTTGGTTTGTTAAATTTTTGAATCATGAATGTATATTGACTTTTTCTAGTGCATTTTTATCAGTGAAAACAAGTATAAGTTATGACTTCTAAAAAAATTAAAAATAGAATTACTATACAATCCAGCAATCCCTATTCTAGGTGTCTAACTGAAGAATATGAAAGTACTTACTTGAAGAAACATATACATTCCTATGCTTATTGTAGCATTATTTATAATAGCAAAGATATGTAAAAAGCCTAATTGCCCATTGATAGCTGAATGGATAAAGAAGATCACACACACACACACACACACACACACACACACACACACACTAAAATACTACTCAGTCATAAAAAGGTGAAATTTTCCCATTAGCAGTAATATAGAGGAACTCAAGGGTAGACTGCTGAGTGAAGTTGATCAGAAGCAGGAAGGCAAATATTGGATTATCTCATCTATATTTGGAATATGAAATAATGCAAATAAACTTATAAGATAAAATAAAATTTTTGGACTATGACAGCAAGGCTGAGGTTACCTGAGGGGAAGACCGTGAGAGTTGGGCAAAATATATTACCATAGTTATTTGATTGTAAGTTGCCATTGATTATAAGATGCACCCCAATTTTTCAAAAGATTTTTGTGAAAAAATCAAAAATCTAAAATAAGAAGATTTACTTACAAATTTGCCTTCAAATGTAAGCCACAGAGGATTTAGGAGATATTAAAATGGCCAAAATTTTTAAAAGTGCAGCTTAGAAGCAAATACATACAGTGTTAGTGCAATCTATTATCGTGGTGAATAACATCAGCTGGTTTTCTGAGGCTGAGTCATTTTGGAGTTCCTGGAATAAATCCTATTTGGTCATCTCTAGCTCTAGCTCTTTGGTATTGAATTTGATTTGCTATTTTTTATTTGGGATTTTGCATCTGCATTTATAAGTAACATTCATAAGCAATTCTCCAATCTTTTATTGTGCTTTTCCTGTTTTAGTTTTAAAGTTAATTGGGTAGTATATTAGTTGGTGGTTCAGCTTAAAATAGCAGATTCCACACTATATAAATAAATGGGATTTATCCTACCAGATGTCAAATAGCTTACTTAGAGATACATTACTAGGGCTGAAATAATTTTTTTACTGAATTTCTAGGAATTGCACCTAAATTAATGTGGTTGAACTGGGCCGTTAACGTAGATTCTGCCTGTACTACAGTCAAAAATATGAAAGTTGGCTGCACCCTGATGGAGTAGTGGTTAGGTCAATTGCTTCTAAAAGACCACGGGCCATGTTGCCCTGGGGTCAGGTGTGGAGAGGGAACCGGGAACAACCAGTGCAAACAAGTAATAAAAATTAAATAAAATGTTTCTTTCTCCACTCTTCCTGCCTGCCTGATTAATTGCCTTCATTCCTGCCTGTACCTTTTCTTTAAAAAAAAAGAAAAAAGTTAAGAAGCTGCTGTCTTTGCCATGATCTGGAGGTCGAGTCAGGAAGTTAACTGACAGAATATAGAAGCTTCTCTGTTGCCGGCTCCAGAATCACATCACCTCTGCTAATAAGAAGCAATCCGTGATTAGGACACTGCTACATGGTTATTGATTCTGGAACCACAGTGAGTTTGTCACAATCCACTCTAGCAAAAATGTGCTGCATCCTGTCCCTCTCCTCATTTTATTAACTTCCAAATTTAAGTTTGATATGAGGAAAATCGCATAACAGAGCCTAAATCACATCTGGAATCTGATCAAGAAAGACTGGGAAAAGCAGTGCTGTGTATAACTTCTGCTACTCTAAGGAGTTGGAATACATATTGAAATGAGTTTTATTCACAGTGGTGTCTACATGTAATTCTCCCTCATTTTCTATTATCTGAAGCAACATTAAAAAAACAGAAGTGATCCGTTTCTGTTTTGTGACATTGTGAAATATATCTGTACATTTTCGTCAGGGACAGTCTTTTGAACCTATCACCTAAGATTATTCTAGAAAGAGGGTGCAAGAAGATATATTTATATTAATTTGCAAATGAATAAAATGTCCATGGAAATGTTCACATTTAAATCATAAATATTGGGATGTCTTTGTGAGGGATACCAGGTAGTTGGAGGATATGGTGGAAGAGAGAATTTTTTGCTATATACTTTCAGAGTATTTCAAATTTAGAATTATGAGAATGTACTTTTACAATTATCTATTAGAATTACCAAAATAAAATGCAAAAACAAAAAGTATTAGCAAAACATTTATATTATTAAGATTTTAAGAGTTTTCTCTTTATTCATTTCTAACATTGCTTATTTTATAGCTTGTTTTATTTATTTCCCTTGATGGCTAAAAACTTGTTTTATTAGTCTTTTCAAAGGAATGTCTTTTGATTTTCTGTTTCTTTTTAGTTATTTCTTTGCCACTCCTTTCACCAACTGTAGTTAAATCTTCAAATTTCCGTCTGGATGAATTTTGCTTGCATCTTAAAAGTTTTAGTATATAGTACTTTGCATTTTTTTTTAATTATTAAAGCCATTGTTATTGCTCATTTGAACAAGTTAAAAATTCTGTTGTTTGTGTAAGTTAATCTTTTATGTGAAGTAGACTAGATATTATGGAATTTTATTTCTGTGAATCACATGAAATAAAGCAACACATATACTATTTTGATGTGAAGATCAAGGAAATGAAATCAACCTACTCATTTTGGGAGTTCAGCTTAAAAATGATACAAAAGAAGAAACTTCATGAAACTTAAACTATCATTGCAGTTATGTCACAAAATATCTTAGTCCACAATTTTATTTTTTAAGATACACAGGCTGAGAGTTTTGTTATTTTCCAAGATTCCTTTTTCTGCATTATTTTCCCTTCAGATTCCTCAAGTTTTCTCTTTATTTGATCAAAACCAAGAAGAAAATCTGAGAATCTGGCCTTGACACTTATTTGTCATCTGATTACTTTTAATCTGAAGCTTAAATTTTAAGTAGCTATCTCTTTTAAATCTGATTCTCTCTTTTTTTAAAAAAAAATATTGACTGGTATTGAATAACAACATATAGGTTTCAGGAGTGCATCACTGTAAGTCAACATCTGTATGCACTACATTATGTTCATCCCCAACAGTTCAGTTTCAGCCTTCAACCTGTAAGTGATGGCCTCTGTGCAATCCATCTACCCGCTCCCTCCTCCTCTTTGGAAACCACCAATTTTGTCTTACAGATGAAGGGTCTATTTTTTTTTTTTTGATTTGTTTCATTCATTTATTTGGTTTCTACATACCACATGTGAATAAAAACGATGCTATTTTTTCTCTCTGCCTGACTTACTTCACCAACTACAAATCCCCCCAGATCCATCCATATTTTTGCAAATAATAGGTTAAGTCCTATGATCTGTTTGTGGATTTTAAGGTTATTTGCAAGGGGTGAGAATATTTTAAGGGGAAAGCCAGTAAGAACTCTGAAATTTTATAATGCATTTAAAATCAAAGGCTCTGAAAATAAGCCTAAAATTCATCTTTCAGGATAACTTGAAGTGGGAGACCAGATAAATTGATTTTTCTCATTTTATTTCAACTTTGTCCCTTTGAAGAAATTTGTTCAAGCTATAACCCAGTTCCTAGGACATCTGAGAATGCCAACTATCTGTGTCCTCCTGGACCAGTTGGTTCACCAAATCTTAGCAAAGGTATGCCTATTAGGATGTTATTTCCTCACCGTGCCTGGTGCTACTTTTCTGTCTAATCATCACTGGGTCTCTTCTTAAACCTAATCCTTGCAATTTCTCTTTCTCTACAGGTATTTATTTGACTTCATTTTTTTCTGGTACATTTATCTTTATTACAATGTAAGAGACAAAAGTTTATCAGTTATTATGAGTAAAGCACTGTGGTAAGCTCTATTTCTTAGTTTATAATACAGTTTTTCTGATGTCTAGGAATGGGCAAAACCTTTATAATTCTAGATTTCTAATAAAAGTATGCTATAACATTGCTTCATTACTACTTTTTCAATTCTTTTTTGGTTACTCATAATACTTTGCCTTAATTTATATTTGTGCAACTGTTTCCTTTCTTGGATTTTTAACTCCTTGATGAGACTATATCTTTGTACTTAATACAGCAATTAGAAATAGATAACTATAATTTGTAGGTACTTAAATGTATGAATATAGAAGAATTTGATGAAAATCATAAGCTTTCTCTATTTCTAGTGCTTGCTGGTAAATATTTAACCAGTAGCTTTCTGAACAAAAGTATGCATATGTATATATATATTACACAAGCTTATTTCAAAGTTTATTGATGCAAAGGACATGTAGCACATACTTTACAAAAACTATTGAATGTATTATAGTTTGTATTGTGAACTTTTTGTAGCATTTTCAAATACTGAAGGAATATTTCTCCAGTTTTTTTGTGTTACTTACAATGTGATATGACATGTACACTTTCAAATTTTATCTGCATTGACATTTCCTCATAATTTCCTTAAATCTTTCATTAAAACAACAAATCAAGATCTGATTTTCAGTGTTTCCAAAAATAAATGGAAATAATTTATTTTATGTAAATGCCCTGTTAGATATAAATGATATTCATCAGTAGTAGCATATATTTGAATTTGCTGATTGAAAATAATTATCCTTGGCATGGGCTTTTCCTTCATGCAGATTCATAGCTAAATTAGTCTGTGCTGTTCCATTTCATTTATAGATTGTTCAAGTAAACAAAAAAGTAAATTCTGCTATGGGGATGTAGCGGGGACATGTTATCAGAGTGTTGGCGTTAGTTATATATCTCTAAGTAAATAATTTTCCCTTTCCAACTCTGATTTTTCAATCACAGATGACATTGAATGAGATGACTGAGATATTCTGTTTTCTTTTGATTCCGATTCTTGGTGATAGCAAGTGTATTATTCTTATATATTTGCTGCTTCTTCCTGTGAAAGGTTAATTTTCTGCATCTGGTGATTTCAGGCTTCTACATGTGACCTGCAGACCTCTTCCCTGTGGGAAGATGACACGTCCCAGCTCAGTGATATCAGGCGTTAGCAGGTGACATGGATTAACCAATGGAAGAAACAGACGCTGCGTGTGCTTTTCTGATCAGAGGCTCTAAGAACTCGCTGAAGCTCTGCTCTCTCTTCTTCTGCTAAAACAGGACAAAGTTCCACATAGAGGCTGCTCCTTTACCTGGGTCATGAAGGAAGAAAATGTGGATCACACAGCTATCATCAACTGACAAGTAACAACAGTGTTGTCACTCTCTCCCTGAGAGACTGGGATCTTGGTTATTGCAGCAAAATCTAGCAAAATATGATTAGCTTATAAATTCATCAATAATTGAATATCAGCTCTTAACATTTAAAAACTGATAACATACATTTAAAATTTAATATAAAATCATAAAGGCAATATACATGCATATATATGTTTGCATACATATTATGAAAATATATTACAAAGCAACTTTAAAAGATAAGTATAGAATTTATTTGAAATAAACTGAACTATATATCTTCTCCTAGTGCTCCTTGCATATTTCTTCTCACAATATTTCTGTTTTGAATCTTTGAATGACTCTTCCAAGTAAAAATGAATGTTTTTCAAAAGCAAGTCTTTAGTATTCATATATACATGTTTCCTCTAAATGGCAGTATTTATTAACAATTCATAATTTTCAAAGATTAATTCAAAGATTCATTCTTCTGAAGTAATATGATTTCTTGACTCTTATTTTAAGTTTGATTAGCAGAGCAGAAAATTCTCCAACATTATTGATATTTCACTTTTTAGTGCAAGAATATCAACACATTTTTCTTGTTGCTCCTCATAGCAAAGGAAACCTGAAAACAGACTCTCTGTGTCTATGTAGAATCATCTCATGAACTTCTATCTTCATATCATCAAAGTAACACTGTAGAAGCTTCACTTCTTTCCTTCATTTGTTCCTTAATTCTTTTCTTCTTGAAATCAGTGTCTTTAATTCTTTACAGAAGGGGTCCATGGATTTGCAGACTTGCAGTTTGTTACATTCACGATTATGACATTCTCTCAGAATAACGACCTGAATCTCTGCTTCTGTGTTCAAGACAACAAATTCTTCAAAGACTATCACATGCACATTTTTTGTTTCATTGAGATATTATTCCCATGCCATACAATTCCCCCATTTAAAGTGTATAATTCAAAGGCTTTTAATATATTCACAGTTATGCAGTCATCATACAATTTTAGAACTTTTTTTAGAGAAAAAGGGAGAGGACAAAAAGGCATTTGGAAGGAAGAAAGGAAAAGGGGAAGAGAAGGGGAAGGGAAAAAAGAGGGTGGAAGGACTGACTTTTATTTATATTTATGGTTGTTCCCCTGTACCCTGTATCAATCCCGAGTCCTTGAGTTTTACATATCCAGGCTGACACCTTAGCACCTGAGCCACCAGGGCACTCCTAGGGCATTTTAATATCCTGAAGAAAAATCCTGCATATCCTAGCTAGTACTCCTCAATCTCATTTCCCCAGGTCTAGGTAGCTTTATGTTTATCAAAGTACCCATTCTTGGCTATTCATATAAATATATTCACACAATTTGTGGCCACTTGAGACTGTATTTTACAGTTAGTATATTTTCAAGTTTCACTTATGTTTTTGGCATATATTAGTATTTGACATTTTATTACTGAATAATACTTCCATATCAGTATGTCACATTTTGTTTATCCATTTATCAATTAATGGGAACTTGGGTTGTTTCCACATTTTGACTGTTATGAACAATGTTGCTATGAGTTTTGTGTAAACATTTTTTTTATGTGGATATGTTTTCATTTCTCATAGGTGTATACCCAGGAATGTGACTGCTGGATTATGTGGTAACTCTACCTTCAGCTATCTGAGGAACTTCCAGAGTGTTTTCCAAAGTGATTGGACCATTTTACATGTCCTACAGGCAATATATTAAGGTCTAATTTCACCACAATCTCTCTGTAACCCTTATTATTGTCATTATTTTTTATTACAGTCATCTGAGTGTGTGTGAAATAGTATTTCATTGTGGATTGATTTGATTTGCATTTTCCTGATGGCTAATAATGCTGAACATCTTTCAGGTGCTTACTGATGATTTGTGTATGTTTTTTGAGAAGTCTATACTTAGATCCTTTGCTTATTTTAAAATTGAGTTATTTGTATTTTTAGTATTGAGTTGTAATAATTCTTTTAATATACTAGATATGTCACTTATCAGATATGAGATTTAAAAATATTCCCCCTTTCTGTGGGGGTGAATTTCACTTTTATTTTTATGAAGACTATTTTTAATAAAAGTATATTAAATAGCAAACATTCTTAATTTTTTCACTAAAGATGAATTTAATTTAATTAAAAGAGCATAAGGCTTAGTATTGACTTTTAGACCTAGTCATTGATGAAGTAGATGTGTGATGTTGGACTTAAAGCAACTTTGGGTGCTTTTATTTTCTCATTCCTGTTTCTATGCAGAACTCAGCAGGTAGCACAAGATAATACAAATAAAACACTTTTGAAATGAGAGATGTTTATTGATACAGATGGTTCTACGTGGCTATGTGGAGTTCTTTATGCAGCAGCAGAAAAGAATAAATCAACCGTTAACTTCTTGATAGTGAACTTCGAAGCATAGAAGTTTTACATTTTGATTAAGTTGAATTTATTGCTCATACCATTACTGTCATATCTAAGAAATCATAGCCTAATCGAAAATCTGTACATCTCAAATATTTATTCATGTATTTTCTACTAATAGTTTAATAGTTTTTGCTTGGACATTTAGGTTTTTCATCTATTTTGAGTTAATTTTAGTATATGGTGTGAGTTAAGGGTCAGTCTCATTATTTTGCATGCAGCTCTTCAGTTGTTGTTCCAGAATTATTTGTTGATAAGACTCTTTGTTCCCATTGAATGGTCTTGACTCTTTCCTAAAATAAGTTGACTACATATGAATAAATTTATTTCTGGATTCTTGATTCTGTTACCTAGATTAACTCATATGTTTATCCTTATGCCACTACTACATTGTCTTTGCACTAAGTTATTAATGATGATTTCATGTACAAATTTATCAGTTTTGACAAGTACACATAATTTGTTTATCTTTGGGTAGCATTTAAAAGATAGTTGGAATTAGTATATCCTTATGATTTGGAATTTTATGGTTAGAGGCAATAAAGCAAAATGGTTATGGACACAGGTGTGTAGAGTCAGAGAGATCTGGATTTGAAATTATAGTGCCACTTCCAAGATGTGTGACTGTGTAATCTTCTCTGAGTCTCAGTTTACTATCTTAAAATGGGAATAATAATACTAAGAACAGCAGGTTTTCAAGTGTATTAAATGAATTAGTATATGAAAAGTGATCCATAAAGATAGCTTTTAATTAGTGGTTACCAAAAAGGATGGTAGGGGGAGATGGGTAAACTGGATAAAAAGGGTCAATTTTAAGGTAACAGATAGGATTGAACAATTATTGGTGAACTTTATGCAGTTTATACTGATGTTGATTTACATTGATTCACATATGAAACCTATATAATGTTCTAATGTAATGTTACTTCAATAGATAAAAAAGTGATTTTCTTGGACAGAGTATCAATTTGCATTATACTGCCATCATGTTTGTACAATGCCACTTTTAGGTATGCAATGACAGTAGATTCACAAATACTTTGATTATGAGAATAATAGTTAAAAAAGTAAATCCTCAGGTGCTGAGAACCCATTTACCAATCTATGAGAATAAATAAAGCTAGAAGAGGGGAAAAGTAAAGGAAAACTACCCATAGAGAGTGTGGGGAGGAGGCAGGAAGAATCCACATATGATCCTCTGGGAGTTTAAGGAAACTTCTTTCTCTGATAAATAGGTTTTAAATAGTTTAAATAGCTTAAATAGTTGGCCTGCCTGCAAAGGCTTGCAGGCTCTTTTGCAGACATTAAGGAATTTACTTTCAAATAACCTCTTGAAACCCTTCTCAGAACTTATTATTGAGAATATGCCTCTATGAAACAGAGAAAGGTAGATCTCTATATAATCTATTTCAGTATTTCATTTTTAAACATAAATTTTTAAAACCCCATAAATCTGCTAAAAGCAATAATAGCAGGAATTCAGAGAACATAGATTATTTTCCATCATGTAGCCATTAATCTACTAAACTCAGATATTGGGACTATTGTCATATTGATAAGGTCCTGGGCTTGTTCTCTGTTGTATTTTGGAATATATTTGTTAAAGATTTTATTTTCCCAGTTATTCCTGGCAATAAGTTTCAGTGGTTTCATCCATACAGCTAAATGAAAAGAAAGCATCTGGGGATTAGGAAAAGTTAGCAATACAACACGAGGTGGCACTCTTGTCCCAGTATATGCTGTAAAGTAGTACATTAGACAAAGGATGCACAGCTTGAAGTGATGTGGTGTCTGAATGCCACTGAGACTCTGCCTACTAGAGTGTTAACAGTGTGCAGGGTACAAAGCCGCAGGCGGGCCTGAGGAAGTAGATTGGCACAATAGGGTAGGTGGGGACTTTATAGTACACAACAACCCAAGAAAAATAGATCTACTGTCTGAATAGTGTACCTTATTAGTTATTTTTATTATTTATTTTAATCTTTATAACGGTCATCTTTACAAAGCTGTTTCAAACACGTGCCCCAAGCCAATATCAGATAATGGCATTTCTCCGCTGGTTCCCTGTATCTTCAGGATAAAATCCAATCTTCACCCTTTTCTCATTGCTGAAATATCTGAAGTTCCTGAAATGCATCCTGCTTTGTGATTTTGTGTATGGTAGCATTCTACCTAGAAGTTTCTTTGTCCTTCCATCTTTGTGAAAGATTCTTGCTTGTATTTTGTGAGAAAACATAGGTATCACCTACTACCTCTTCTGGTTAGGAAAGTGAAGATTGAATTCAGTATATGTGAAGTAACTAAGAGAGGAGCAACAAATGTTATCTACTATTTTCACATAGGTCCTATCACTTTAATCTATTCACATACCTATTGTTCCCCTCTATTCAGAAGTTTTTACTGCCTGTTATGCTTTTATTGTTAGGTAATCAACAGAATGCAACTTAGTATTTCCAGTGTAGAATCTTCTCCTATATGCAAATATAAGATGACATTTTTCTGTTTTGTTTCCAGTGCTCTTGCTTGATTCATTCAATAAATACTTTCTTAGCTCCTATGTACAGATGCCATTCTAAGCACAGGGATACAGAATATAAAAATGGAATAGCATAATGAAAAATCATTTGCATAGTTATTCATAACCTTTCATTGTTATTTAAAACCTGAAGGTTAAGAAAAACTGATAAAATAATGTTTTTCCTGTATTTTAACTGGAAGGTGTTTTTTGTTATTTTCTAACAGTAGTTTATATCAATAATTCCAAATACATTGACTCTTGCCCAAAGCAAATATTTTAGTATTTCTTGCCTAATTAGTACTGCCTAAAAAGATCCTCTTGATATTCAGTACTGGAATTTTGGATTAAAAAATAAAATTAAATACTAGGGAGACTTAGTGTCAACCAGAAAGTTTATGCCTTTTAAAAGATCTTTGCAGAATTGTACATTGAGGTTTTTGAATAATCAGTGTCCTGGCCAGAAGCAGAGACACTCAAAATGAGCAATTTGAGAAGAGGGCTTCTTACAAAGGTTTGGGCAGAGTTAAGAAAAGCAAACTATTCCAGGGCTAGCCACATGGGGAGAGGGTACTCTCTTAGTCACCAAGAAGCAAGGAGCAGATTCTAGAGCCCAGAAAGGATAGCTGCAGGGAGAGGACTACCTGACTAGAGCTGAAGCTTTTCAGAGCGATTGCGTCATCCAGATGACGCAGGCAGGAGCCTGAGAAATTAATGTCTTCATCTCCTCTTACAAACCCCAACTTACCATTAGGACGTCCCATTGATTGAACCCCCTAGAATCCAGAGAACAAGGGATTCAGTTGATATAGTCCATGCAGGTCAACCTCCTGTAATATAGATCAGAATGGAGAAAGATGAGAAATCAAGGGGTAGCACGGATCTGGAGAAGGAAGTGAAGGAAACTTAGCACAGACTTTCACTTATCCATAACCTGGGAGACACATAATTCATTAAGAAAAAATTAAATGTAAATATATCTTGGGATTGTTTTTAATTTCTTTTTCTTATGGTTCATTATTAGTATACAGAAATGCAACAGAGTTTTGTAGTTTGATCATTTATCCTGTACATTTATTGTTATTTGTTACCCTATTGATTCTTAAATATGCTTTGTTAGATGACTCAGAATGGATATCAATAGCTTGTATTTCACAAATTGCTGGACCAATCTCTGCAACTATTTTTGGAATGATGATTGTGACTTTATTTTACTTGGCTGATTTCAGGGGGTGGGATTTTAGTGTTTTGCTTAATTCAGTGCTAAATTAACAATACTGTATGTAGGTATAATTTGCTTATGCATGTACTCAAGGAACTAGGGTGGAAGGGAGGCTCCTGTCTCTGTAAGACATATTTGTGCTCTTAAGTTAAAATGTAAGTTAAAATCTAACACTGTCATGAAACACCATGTACATAAATTTTTGGGTGCATCTCTGAATTCTGTCTTTCAATAAGATACAAAGCATCAATTGCCATGTTAACCATACAAATATTATTTTCATTCTTGTTGCAAACGGGCACCTTGTCTTCAGAAAGTTTGTATGTTATCATATACAAATGTTATGTGATTTCACTCTCATTAGGAATGATATATTTTTGATATTTTCCAGTTTTTGCTTCTTGTTAGCTAACTGTTCATTTCAACTTTACTCTAGCAATGGCCTTTTACCCTGGTAAGAGTAAATCCAGTTACTCCAGTTTCTACCTTCTTAAATCATTCCTGAATTAACTTGATTATACCACTTCAGAAATGTGAGCACAAAACCAACCACTATGGAATATTTTTCTCCTCATATAAAAATTATAGAAATGCTTATCATCTGTTAATACCCCAAAGTCCAAAGGTAGAAAAACTTAATGATTTAAAGATACCGTGACCATGGAATGCACATTACATGAACAAAACACAAATATTTGGATAAGCACCAAGGAAGTCAGAGGTGGTTGAAATATTGACTAACTGAGAAAAAATATTTTGTGTTGCTTAATAGTGGACAAAGGCCACGAGAATCACTCTCTCTCAATGTGTAATAGCTATACCTTTAAGTTCTTTCTAAGGTAACTAAGAATTAAGTAAACAAGATATTTTTGTATCATAAGTGTATGGATTATACTCACCTTGAGAGATTTACATTCCTAAATGTAAAAAGAAAATTGCAGTGTAATTTTCATTCTATTTTATGTGAATCGTATTACTAATATATTTCTTGCCTTACAATTTATATACTTAATTAATCTGCAAGGAGCATCAGCAAGTCTCCTTTATCATAATTCCGTTGCTTTGTACAAGTGTGTTTACTAAGTGGTAGTCAAGGAACTGTAGAATTAGTTCGATTTCTTTCCACAAACACGATCTGAGCATTGAAATTAGGTCAAAGAACTTTGCAAGCAGAACTGCCATCCAGGGACCAAAAGGCTACATGTGCATGTATTGCTAAAAAAAGATAGCAGAGTACACCAATTTAAATCACCAGTAAGGTATCATTTTAGTAAAAGAATAATCTCAGTGTACTATCTGCTCAGCCTCTAAAAACACTGATTCACAATTTGGTTAAAATAGCAACAACTTCTGATTTTTTTTTTTAAATAGTACTCAGTTACTTAAGAACAATTTTCAGACATAATTGTCATTTTCATAAAGTATTAGTTATTTGAATATGGATTTTATAAAATTAATTTGCCAATCCTTCAGAAGGGAGTGACATTATCTGGGTGAACATAATTTATGAATAGATAATTAATGTGTACTAATTTGGTTAAATAAAACTAATGTTCCTGAAAAATTCCATGCTTTTCATTTGAGTACTCTAAGGCATTTTCTAACTTATTTTCTTCTTATCACTTCATTGCTAAACTTGCCATTTTCTCTGATTCCCATTAAGCTTGTATTGATGAACTAAACCTGCTTGATATGCTGCTACTCAGACACTTTCACAATTATTTCAGTTGTCTTTGGATTGTGATCATAGCCAATAATGTTAAAATAACAAAAATGCTCTCTAATTTTGTCTGCCTACCTGCTTTGAGGTCTAAGAGAGGCTGATAATCTTTAGGTGTTACAGATGATGAATGAGGTTCAGATAGGTTAGAATGTGCACCAAATTGCAAATCAATCTAAAGTAAAGCAGAGTTTAGAACTTATCTCCCTTTTTGATCTCCTTTATATACTCAGTACAATTTTCTTCCCATTGAGGAGTGTTACAGAGACTATCCACGTACTTTAGAGAACAAAACAAGAGATTTAAGTATTCTAAAGTGTTTGATCTTCATGTCTAAACTTATTTACATCATTTATGTTTTGAAATTTTTCATGGAGTTTTAAAAATAGAAACAAGATTGCTTTAAATTTGTTGTAGGAAGAATTAAAGAATTCTTTGTATACAATGTGTAAATACGGGAAATCATTTTTAATTTGTACAAGACATCAGATATAATGAAAAACAGAGAGATTATGAAATTATATTAAAAAGTCCTTAATCTATATTTTTTTAATTTCAAACATTTTACTATAGAATATCTGGCAACTTCAAAGTGAGAAAGATTCTGGTTCAGTTATTCATATACATATATATTTATATAATTACATATTTTGCTTTCTCATTTATGCTCTCCCTGTATGTATGTTTTTTTTAAGGAACATAATTATATTCTCAGTATTCTTACAATTTCCATTCTGACTTTTACTTAATACCATAACTTGGGTCTTTTAATTTGGTCATCCTCCAATGTGCCAAGAAAGTGGTTTCTCATGCACTTCTATGCTCAGAATTGTATTCCCAGTTGTCCTAGGGCACCTAGCTGCCATTTGGGGGAAGCTGGGAGAATTGTGGCTTATTGAAGCAACATATAGGGAATGAAAAGGTGACATCTGGAATTTGTTTGAAAATAGACCAGAAAAAGAAGATGAGTTATACATGAAATAACTCCCCAAAATGTCGATACTTTCTGAACATGGGTGATGCATGCATTTAGCTATTTCATATTGTTGTATAATTTTACATAAAAAGTAAAAGCAAAGTAGTGTCACAACTTTTGTCTTCCAAATAAACTCTCCGTCTTAACCTGTTCTCCAAGTCTAGGAGAAACCTAAGACAGTGGCTCAGGAGGGTTTATTTCTTAGAAGGATACTTTTGAATAGAAGTCTGAATACTATGAGAGAGCAAGCTTTGTGAATATCTGAAGGAACAGAAATTAGTAAATCTAGAGCCTTGGAGGTGGGAAATTCTTAGAAAATTTGAAAAATAGCAAGGAGACAATCTGTCTGGAGTGGGGCATGTTAGAGAAGAGTGGTCTGGAATACCTTTGGAAGATTAGGCAGGGGTTAATCCTTGTGTGGTATGAGAAAGAGTGGATTTTATTTTAAGTGTCATCAGAAGTCTTTGGATGATATGAGATGGGCTATGATGTAATATAAGTTTCAAAAAGATTATTCTAGAGATTCTATTTACATGTAGCATGTTGAGCACATACATTTATCTTTATTCCCTATCAAAACAGTAAAGAAATAGCAAAGGCATAAATTCACAAAGATAGAAAGAATTAGAAAGTAAACAACAATGTATAAGAAAAATGCAACCAAAAATTGAGTTCTGGAAAGTGAATAGAAAAGATGTACCAATTAACAGACTGCAAACAACTGAAATCTAAGAGAAACTGAGAAAAGGAGGTTGTTCTGTGTTGACTTGTGTCCTCCAGGAGATGATACATTGGAGTCTTGACTCTGAATACTCAATGTGTGATCTTATTTGGAAATAGGTTCTTTGCAGATTTTACCAAATTAAGATGAGGTCACTAGCATGGGCCCTAATCCAACATGACTGGAGTCCTTATAAAAAGGGGAAATTTGCACACAGAGATGAGACACAAAGAGCAGGAATCAGGTGTGAAGATACACAAAGGAGAATGGCATGTAAAGACATGATTGGAGTGATATGTCTGCAACAGGATTGCTGGAGGCTAAGAGACAACAGGCATGCAATCAGAAACAAATCTTTCCCTAGTGCCTTTAGAGACTGCTTGGCCCTGCTATGTAAATGATTTTGAACGTCTAGCTTCCAGAATGGAGACAGAAAATTTCTGCTGTTTTAAGCTACCCAGTTTTGGGTACATTATTGCAGTAGCTTTAGCAGATAAACAGAGAAATCAGTGAAAATCAGCCTGAAAAATGCTGCTGTAGTTAGTCATCACCGTAAGTAGGAGAAATTGGTAACTTTTAGAAGTGGGTGTGAGAACTGGAAGGTCTAACTGAAAGATTAAATGGAATTTATTTTATTTTAGACTGAGGATTTAATATTTCCACAAAAGAAGAATCAAATATAGTACAAGGACTTTCTTAATTCTTTAGGTTATCTCCTTATTTCAAAATAGAAGTGACTTAATATTTTTAAAACTACTCTTTACCACATACATTTCTCAAATTAAAAATTTAACTACCCTACATGACTGTAAATTTTATTAAGACAAAAGTGGTCCTTCTTAGATAATAAGGAAATTTTAATTTATTTCTATCCTATCCTTTGTCATGATTGACTTAGGTCAGTGTGTTTTAATGTTTCTACTACCAATATGTGAATATAATGTATTTTGTATATTGGAACCCCAATGTATATGCCGATAACAGCAGATTTGTATTAGTATAAATGTACTTCACAAATTAAAATTAAAATATTTAATAGTATGAATCAATCTATGTGAACAGTAGACTGATTAAATATAAATCTGCATAAATGGAACACATAAATGTTCGTTGCAGTATTTTGTTCAGCTTCTTCCTTGATTTTTGTATGGAAATTTATTTATGGCTTTGGTTGTAAAGTTTCAAGAAAGCTAGTCAAGTAAGAATCCAGAGTGATGTCACTAAAATGATGAGATAGGAGACTGCTGACTTTTCCATGGACAGAGTGTCTCTAAGCCCTGCCCCAGCAATGCCTTATAATTGGGAAGGAATCTCTAACTCCCCATTCCTGAGGAGCAAAGAGTTGGATCAAACACCTAATGCTCCAACCTTTAAGGTTGCCACTTAGGAGATGGTCCCTCAAATCACTTATCTCTGAGAGCAAATGGGGCTTGCATTCATGAATCTCACAGAACCATAGCAAAGAAAGAGACACTAAATGGGTACTGAAGCATTTCCCATGGATAATTTCACACTTATCTCTGCTCAGCCCAGAGAAAATAAGCAAAAACACCTGTCCTCTATTTTTTTTTCCCAGGAAGAGGGTTCACTGAATACTTTGTTAGTTGCTGCCTGAGAGTTGGCTTCTAATCTGCCTACATGTAAGTGCTAATTAAGATCCTCCTGAGACCTGAAAAGGCAGTTAGTCACTCCCTTACTTTTCACTTTGCTCCAACAATAAAACTTAATTGCCAGCTTCTCCATGGAAGGAATTTATTCACACATCTAGAACACCAACTGTTATGGCTTCCATCAGAGGGAAGGTCCCGACACCACTTAATTCTGATAGTGGTGTTTGGAATTCATGTGTTTTACAGCAAACAAAGAAACAGTTGTTTAAGTGGACATGTAAATATTCTCTGGCGAAGTGTTCATGGATGGGAAGAATCAATATTGTTAAAATGCAATGTTGAAAAACTTTTGGTGGGCATGGTGTGTTGTTATATATTCGATGAATGGTGAACCTGCATATACAGGCTTGTATTATTTTGTAAATTGAAGTTACTTCATAAATTCATTAAAAAATGTCCATACCACCCAAAGTAATCCACAAAATAAACTGAATCTCTATCAAAATTTCAGTGGCATTTCTTGGAGAAATAGAAAAAAAATCCTAAAATTTGTAGGGAGTCACAAAAGACCCTAAATAGGCAAAGCAGTCTTGAGAAAGAAAAAAGCTAGAGGCATACCACTCCCTGGTTTTAAACTATACCACAAAACTTTAATAAACAGAACATATGGTACTGGTATAAAAATAGATGCACAGATTAGCAGGATAGAATAGAATCCAGAAATAAACCAAGGCATATATGGGCCATTAACTTGTCACAAAGGCACAAGTATACATAGTGGGGAAAGGATAATATCTTCAATAAATGGCGTTGGGGAAAGTGGGTAGACACAAGTGTGAAACAAGACCTATCTTGTACCATACACAAAACTCAATTCTAAATAGATAAAGACTTGAACGAAAGAAAAATAACTATAAAAATTCTAAGAAGACAGGGAAAAAAATCTCTTGATAACAGTCTTGGCAGTGATTTTTTGAATTTTATACCTAAATCAAAAATAAACAAATGGGACTACATCAAATTAAAAAGCTTCTAAACAGCAAAAGAAACCATAAAAAATAATGAAACACAGTATAAAGAATGGGACAATAATTTTAAAGCATATATCTGATAAGAGGTTAATATACAAGAAACCGATATACTAAATAGAAACACACACACACACACACACACACTTTCTCTCTCTCTCTCACTCACACAAACATACACACAAAGAACCCTAAACAAAACAAAACAAAAACAACTGAAAAATGGGCAAGGATAGAAATAAACACACATATATGGCAAATTAATTTATAACAAGGGAGCCAAGAGCCTACAGTGGAAAAAGGAAGGTCTCTTAAAAAATGTTGGTAAAATTGAACAGCCACATGTGAAAAAATTAATTTTCATCACTGTTTAAAACCATAAGTAAAAATTAACTCAAAATAGACTAAAGACTGGGATGTAAGAACTGAAACCATAAAATAGAAGAAAACATAGCTGATGTGTTCTATGACATTGACTCAGGGTTGTCTTTGGGCACTTGCCTCTAATTGCAAGGGAAATAGAAACAAAATAAACAAATGGGACTGGATCAAACTGAAAAACTTCTATGTAGTGAAAGAAGCCAGCATAAAATGAAAAGGCAGCCTATTGATTAGGAAAAAATATTTTCACATTGTATGTAGCCAGGGGTTAATATTCAAAATATGTGAAGAACTCATGCAATCCAACAACAAAAAAACCAAACAACCCAACAAAAAATGGGCAGAAGATTGGAATACATACTTCTCCACAGAAGACATACAGATGACCAACAGGCACATGAAAAAACACCTCAATATTGCTTATTAGGGAAATGATTAAAATTAAAAGCAAAATAAAAAAGATTGAAAGCAGCATGTACTGGTGAGGTTGTGGAGAAAAAGGAACTTTTGGACACTTTAGAAATGTAAATTGGTACAGCCTCTATGGAAAACAGCATTTTTGGAGATTCCTCCAAAAATTAAAAGTAGAACTATCATATGACCCAGCAATTCCACTTCTAGATATTTGTCTGAAGAATATTAAAACATTATTTTGAAAAGATATATGCACCGCTACGTTAATAGCAGCACCATTCACAACAGGCAAGACACAGAATCAACTTAAATGCCCATCAACAGATGACTGTGAAAGGATGTGGTATATATACACAATGGAATACTACTCAGCTATAAGAAAGTCACAATATTGCCTTTTATGATAACATATATGAAACATGAAGTGTTTATGCTATGTGAAATAAGTTAGAAAAACAAAGACAAATAAAGATAGTTTCACTCATATCTTGAATATAAAGAAATAAAGAAAAAACAAAACAAAAATAACCCTTAGATTCTGAAATCAAAATGGTGGTTACCAGTGAGTGGCATAAGGAAGGGGAAAACAGGTAGTGGGGCTCAGTTTGATACAGGTCAATGGCACTAGGAACATGATATGATATACACATTTAACGAGATATGAGGCTATACTCCTAAAACTCATATGGTATTGTAAACCAATGGTACATCAAATTAAAAAATGTGCAAAAGATCTGAGCATATATTTTTCCAAGAAAACATACAAATGACCAAAAGATGAATGAAAAGATGTTCAACATCACTAAGCATCAAATGAAATGCAAATGAAAACTCGAGTGAAATATAACCTCACAGCTGTTAAAATATTGATAATTATAAAAAAAATCCAAGAGATTAATGGTGGTGAGGAGGTGGCAAAAAGAGTTCCCTTACTGTTTCTTTGTGGTAATGTAAACTGGTGCAGTCACTATGGAGAACAACCTTAAGGTTCCTCAAGAAATTAAAGCTGTAACTACCATATTATCTAGAAAGTATATTTCTGGGTAAATATCTTTAGAGTAAAGGAAATTGCTATCTTGAAGAGATATTTGTATTTCCATGTTCATTCCAGCATTATTTACAATAAACAAGGCATGGAAAATACCTGCATTCACTGAGAAAAAAAATGGATAAAGAAAATGTGATAGGTGTGTGTGTATGTATATATGTGTATGTATGTATATGTATATATGTACCTATCTATGTACATATGTATGCATGCATGTATATCTACTATCTATCCAAAGGCATATTAATTAGCCTTAAAAAAGAAGGCAGACTCAAGTTAGTGGCTACCAGAACGGAATAGACCGGGAGTTGGACAAAACGAGCTAAAGAGTCAATTATATGGTAAAGAGTAGAACTGGACTGTTGGTGAGAAATTTAATGTAGTATATACAGATCTTGATTTATAGTGCTGCATCCCTTAAATCTACATATCATGATTCAATTTTCCTTCAATAAGATAAAATTCAATAAATGAGAGATCTTGCTTTTTTCAAAAACATGGATAAAACTGGAGGGCAGCATACTAAGTGAAATAATCAGAGAGAGAAAGACAAATACTGCGTTGTATCACTTAAAGGTAGGATCAAAAAACAACGACAGTAGAATTCATAGAAACAGCATGGAATAGTTGGTTGCCAATCTGTGGAGGGCTGTGAAGGGGAGAAGTTGGTAAAAGGGTATAAACTTCCTTTATAAGAAAAATAAGTTCTGAAGAGCCAATGTATAGTATGCTGACTATAATACTGATAATACTAGATAACTGCACTATGTAACTGAAATTTTCTAGAGTATATCTTAATCATTCTCACAAAAGAGAAAAAAGAAAACTACATGAGGTGATGGATGTGTTAATTAACTTTTTGTCACAATCCTTTTACAATGAATACTGTGTTAAATCATTATAGTGTATATTTTAAATATATTACAATTTTATCTGTCAGTTATACCTCAATAGAGCTGGAAAAAGAAAAATAGTTGCAAATGGTAACAGTAAAAAATAAAACAAAAGGAAAAACAGCATGATTTGCAATCTCTGTATAACTATGGTTAATAGGAATATTAGAATAGTTTTATTGCATAACTGTATCACTAACTATATCTAATGACCACTTATTTGCCATAAATATATCAGACAAGCGATATCCCAGATTTACAGTAAGTGATAAAGTTTTGATACTCTCATGATGGAACATCACCAGTCTTTGCACATGTGATTATTATAATTTATAAAAGGATGACCTAGGCAGGTATACCAAAAGCTTGATTAACATTTACCTGAATGTGACATATGCATTTCTAACGATTAGTTTGTATCTCCCTAAATATCCCAACCAGGGGTCATAAAATTCTTAGACTGACAATTCAAGGATATTTTCCTTTTGCCAGTATTCTGGGGAGATACAGAAATATAGAAAAATTATAAATACAATTGAAGAGAAAATGTCCATTCCTTTAAGAAATGAAACACTCATTACTAGAGAAGAGAGGAGTCGTGACACTACCACCCTGTCCCACCAATCAGTCAAAGTAATGACCCGGAAGCTGCATGTTACCCCGGTGAGGTCCATTTGCTCTTACTGTTGTTACTGATCAGAGCCAGTTACCAGAACTCAGTCTGTTCTCCAACAACTGTCCAGTATGGAGTGACATCTTCTGTGCTTTGAAGTTCTGCTCAGCCTCCCATCTGATAATTTAGCAGTGACTCAGGACATGTGTAATGCCCAAATTGGTGAAGATTTTAGTCATTTTAAGGAGTGATGGTGACTTGAAGCCAAATCTTTTCTTTGATCCAACAGGAACTAGATAGAATCAGTTTGAAATGTCTTTACTCAGTGAGGAGACCAAAAGAACAGAATGTATCTTTTACAGAGAATTTTATAAACTTGGATATATTCAATTCTGAATGTTAGAAAAAACCAAGTATTGAAAGGTTCAACCTTTCTAAACATAGACATCTTTAAGAAGTACTAAGAAAGACATAGAGAAGATTTTTCCTAGATTTGTACGAAAATGAACTGCCCTGGTCATAGAACTGAAAGCTTCTGTTGTCTTGAAAGTCTCTAATTCGGATATAAAACATTATATAGAATGTATTTATGTATGCATTTATGTGATATGTATAATGGATATAATGCACACATATGTGTGTATGCAGATGTATAAGAGTGTGTATATTATATATATAATACATATTATTGTATTTCCTCCTACACATACATACATTTTGAATTATATGTAGTTAAAAAGAAGTGTAGTCACCTCGGTATCTGTGGGAAACTGGTTCCAGGATCCCCAAGGATAAGAATCTGGGAATGTTTATAAGTCCCTGATAGCACAGAATTTGCATATAACCTGTTCACATTCTCCCATATATTTTAGAGCATCTTCAGATTATTTATATTACCAAATACAGTGTGAATACTTTATTGAAAATTACTATGTTGCATTGCTTAGGGAATAATGAAAGACAGAAAGTCTGTACATGTTCAGTAGGGACACAACCGTCTTTGGTCTGACTACATAATGTATATTTTTGACTTGTCTTTGGTTGAATCTGTGAATATAAAACATGTATATATAGAGAGCTAACTGTAAATCAAATAAGATATTCAGTACACTATCTGAAGCACTACAGGTTTCATAGAGCATAACTTGAAAAATCACTGCTCTAGGTACTGGTTGCTACAAGGATGAGCAAGAGATAGCATTTGCTTGAGGGAAACTTACAGTATTAGAGGGACTATTTAGTAAAATGTATGTTAATATAGTTTATTGGCTAGTTCCCAGCTAAAATGAAAATAATTATTTTTGCAAAGGATATATTTTGTTTCATTTTTCTTCAATTTCTTTAGCATATTTATACGATCTTTGAACTTATAGAATGAAGAATATCTTGTGCAATGCTCAATATTTAATGTTGATTTTAAAATAAATTGAAGATAGGCATAATTTCTGAAGGATACTCCTAAAGTTTTTCATTCTTCCTTGTCGTTATACCCAGTATGAAACCAAGCCTAGCAGCAGAATATTTTCCTTTGTCAATGATATGAGAAGGCATCTGAAATATGTGACTTCAGATAGAATCTATACTCTCCCAAATTATCATAATGGTACAATAAAATTTACCAGTTCTGAGATTCACAAAAGACTTATGACTTAAATATTTGTGTGTTTCCTTTGTGGTCATAACTCCTGACCTTTATTTACGGGATCCTTTATCCCTGCATAACAATGGGCATGGGTAAGTCAAATAAATGCCATCTATGGCAGTTGCCACTTGCTTAAAGCTCCTGTGAAAGGGTTCACTTGGTGGGATTTAGTCAATCCCTTGGAGTACTGAAGGACAGAATCACCAATCTCAGACAGTGAAATTTCAGCCATGTGAAATCCCAATCTGGGATCAGCTGGGGTCCATATTCTGTTCATACCTTCCTGATGACTAGTAAGAACATCTCTTTGGGACTGGATTCTGTCTGAGAACTCAAAAAAAATGTCAACTAAAATTCAGCTAATCTTCCTCCTTTCACTTGCTTTCCACATGGTAACTTGCTCTCCTTCTCTCTCTCCTTGAGTCATATTTCTTTTAAAGGGCCTGTACTGTTTAAGTTGCTGAATGCAAACCATGGGTTTTTCTCCTTTGCGAGCTTCTCAATTGTAATGGACAGATACATTCGAAATGATTTATGGCCATGATGATGACTGGAAAATAAATAATACGAACCCCAGAAAATGGTCTTGGAGCAAAAGGTAAGGGTCAAATCTTTGCTCGGGTCTGTGTAACAGACATCCCCAGTGCATTTGGGTGAATGGCGGGGGGCCTAACTGAAGGTGTCAGAATCTCTTGATGTGAAAGGGTCTCATAGAACTTTCTCTACACATTAATTCTTCACCCATTGTGGGGGATGCAGATAAGGACTGGCCATTCAGCATCCCAGGTCCTTGGGGCTGTCTTTTACTATCCGAGAGAAAACTGGATCTGTAATAGGCCAAGTCTGACATGGGGTGATACCCGATTGGGAGGTTCAGCCAAAAGCAGCACGCTCTGGCTCAAGACAAAAAATCCTTAGCTCACAATCATAACCATGGCCTCAGTGCATCACCCAAGCAAAATGTATTGTTTTGACTCAACAATTTAAGGGCACCTACTCTGCTTATCCTGGTGCATTTAAACTGCACCGCTTATATACTTTGTCCTTATCTCTCAGACTAAGATGCTTCCAAAACTACAAGTGGGGATCCCCTCTTGATCCGCCTTTGTCTTTTGGGGTGTTCAGATTCCCTCTGAAGTTTTTCCCTCTCTTCTCCATTTGCCTCTCCCAGTTGCACTTCTACTGGTACCTGCCACTTTAATGTACCCACCAAGTGCACACATACCAAGCTTACTGTGTTTTACATGTACTTATGGTTAAAATACTTTCTAGTTTAATTAAGTTACTGTAAAATTGCATTTCTAAATTGAAATACTTTTGAGAGCCCTCAATGTGAATTTGGCTTATTGACAAATATATAAATAATACATTTGAAAAATATGTAAAGAAAACATATCAGCAGAGTCTAGGAAATTAAAGTCTATGTCTGACTTTAAAAGATAAATCTATTAAAAATGATGGTTGGCTTAAAGATACATACACAGAATTATTTTGCCTGGTAGATAATTATGGTTTTAAGTGAATAATATGGTTTTTGTGTTTATCTCTGTATAAGGATATACTGCTAAAATTTGTTCATGTGTTATTGGATCATGAAGTAATTCTTTTATGGATTACTAAATTCAGAAAACCAAAACTAATCTAAATGCTTCTTTGGGTTCAGATGGTTAAGAACATTTTTGGTAGATGGAACTGGTTTTAATTAAGTTGTTTAGTTTAATTTACCCAAGCAGTGTTTTAAGACTTGTAATAAATATAGATAAGGTACATTTTACAATGAGAAAATAAATTTCAAAGAAAAACAGCTATTTCGAAATACTGCCGTGGACCTTCCTGGTCAGAAAGGAATTGCTTAAGATATCTTTAACAATAAGTTTGTAAGTTTCTAAGTATGGTTAGTAACTGGCAACTGTGAATAATTTTACTGTTATATTAAATAATGAGAATTAACTAAAACTTTTAGATTTTGTTACTAAGCTATTAATTCCTGAATTAGGCCAACTTCTGTCAGAAAAAATGAGAGTTTGACATGTCTTCTGCTACCCTAAGACATCATCCTATACGAAAGTATGTAATTTGTGAATCCTCTAATCTGAAAAAATTAAAAAAAATCTATTGTTCTGTTTCGTTTACACTTGCTTAAAACTAGTGTTTTAAGGAGTTGAAAATTCTAATTAATGTGAAAAATGAAGTTAATGAAAATAAGGGAAATATATCTGCATGTAAAGAAGCTAAGATATGTAAAGGAAATGAATTTAGGTGTAATCAACTTGGACAAAATCAAATGAATTTAAAATTAAGCTGTATGGCATGTATGTATAATCGAGTTTTATTTCTCTTATCTGCAAAAGGAAGAACGTATTCTTAAATTATGGTTCATTTTTAATAACAAATTGTAAGTTGTTTAAAAGCTTAACTAAAATGAACTCGTCTCCAAGTTGGATTATCTCTTTCAGGTCTCTAATAAAAGTAAGAGTAATAGCTGAGTCCTATCAGAACTATATGTATTTGTCTAAATGAAAATTTATTTCCTTAACTTTACAAACCTATCAAGAAGTGAAATTCTTAATGAAAAATAATTTTAAAGAAACAGATGGGAAATCTTAGAGAGTGCCTAAGAGATCTCATATAAAAAATTATTCTCCCTCACTAAAAAGAAAAATATTAAACACATTGGACTCATTTGATATAATGCAATCTTATGGAAGCGTTGTCAAAAAATAAGCTAAAACTTGGCCTTCTCAACATATGTACATATGAAAATGTAGTAATTAATATAAAATTCCCCCAAGTCTAATACGTTCCAGCATAATTCTTTTATGTCTAAAATAAACTAGTATATGAATGTTGTTTATATCAGGTTATTTACTACTTAAATAATAGAGATCTATAGTATGGATGCTGATATATTTTAATTAGTTAGTTCTTTAGATATTTCTGCAAGCAATAGAAAACTAAATCTTTATGTTTTGTTTAGTAAGTACCAGTTTTTTTTTTTTTGAAGCATGAACCAGTCCTCTTCAAAGGTGACGTTCTCCATTACTGATATTAAGCAACACATCTAAAGAGCTCCAGTCTTAAATATTATCATTTTTTATTTTACTAGATTAAGAAAGTCTTTTACGAATTGACTGACACCTGAGGTAGTCTAGCAAATTTCACTTTTTATAAACGTACTTTTCTCTCCTATAAAACTGTTACTAAGCATTCTTACCTCTCATGGCTAAATATTTGTTTGCATAACTGCAATAAGAAGTTTTAAATGATAGGGCATTATTGAAAGTGTGGCTGTTTGCCAGGGCTTTGACTGGAATGTCATATTTAAGAAATAATGGAAAACATTCAGAAATTAAGATTGACCTTCTTGAGCAAACAGAAAAGTCTGCACAATACCTTGGTTACAGTATTCCATGTGGTTTAACCGGAAGCCATGTCACCCCTTTTCAGATCCGGTAACCAATAACATATTGGGAATCCCAAGAAGCAAGGAACTAACTTCTAAGCGCTGAGCAGGGTCTGAAGACTTTGTATGGCTCCTGAGCCCTGAAAGGCTGTCAAGTCTCAGTCTGATATCCTTTGAAGCTCCAGCAAGCAAAAGAATCTAAATAATTATTCTTTACTGTGCTTATGCAAATAACAAACCACATTTATTAAAATTCTGCAGTTATTGGTAAAATTAGGATAAAGGAGAGAAAATAAATGTCTTAATAATACATATTTTTGTAAGCATCAAATTTCAGTCCAATGTTTCTGTCATACTTTCTTCTGAAAGCATCAACTTTTTTATTGATCAGTATATTTCTTGCCTTTTCCTACATGTGTTTTTCTTCATCATATCAGCCTTTAAGAAACTGGGATGACTTAGAACCTAGTTGTTTTAGGCTCTGAATATTAAATTTATTAATAAAATTTGCTTCCTCTTACCTGCAGAAAATACATCTCCGGAGGGTAGTGCAACAACAATATCAGCTCTTGCTGGCAGAAAAAAACTAACTTTCTATCAGCAACCTCTGGATTGTCCATAACCTGCACTCTAAAAGAGAGTAAGGAGAAGGCAACTGGAAAGGACCATGCCTCATTCAACAGGAAGTATTAATCAAAAAAGAATGTCATCCCTCTTCCCTAGATGATTCTAGATGCCAGCTCCTTGAGGGGGGAATGTTAAGTTAGAATAAAGCATGAACAAGGTACAGGGGAAAAGGAGAACAAAGGCAGTACATCATAAGAGGGCATAAATCTGAAGTCTTCTAATCAGTTCAAAAGAAACCACAAACAGCCCAGTCAAAACCCTTGTCCCAATCCAGAATGCCCTTGGACAGGGATGAAGGCAGAGGATGAGATGCCAGATTCCTTAAAAACTCAGGTCCCTAGAACCTCAAGGTTGCTCCCTCTTGATGACCTGCCCTCACACCTGGGGCATGTACTATTGTTTTCTTCCTACATAAGCACCTTTTGCTTCTCTTCTTTGCTCTCTCTCTTTTATTCTGATGTGTTGACTATGTCTTAAGTCAAGTCTTTTCCTTAAAGACATAAGTACCCACAGCTGAGAAAACTGAGAGATGTCCAGTGGTATCAGTAGAATCACACAGGTATTACTTCAGTTCACATTCATTTGATTGCTTCAGAATAGCAAATCATGCTGGTCATTTCCCATTTATTTCTTTCATACAAAGTCCAGATATTTTTAAATTTCATTGACTGTCAAACTTAGAAGTAAATAAGGTCTTAGAGTTGAAATTCTGTCCATGCAAGTGAGAAAATAATATTCATGTAATGATAAAAGGAAAGTTAGTAACTCTTATAGCATGTATAGAAGTAAATGTGAGAGATCTGCTTGATCTACTTTGTTCAGAGTGATGAGAAAATTTGGAATTAAGAGTGAAAGAAATAGAAGGAAGGGATAACTGTTCCAAGATTCCAGGTGTGTGTGTGTGTGTGTGTGTGTGTGTGTGTGTGTGTGTGTGTGTGTGAGAGAGAGAGAGAGAGAGAGAGAGAGAGAGAGAGAGAGAGAGAGAGAGAGAATGAGAGAATGTGAGACGTGAGCTCTATTTTGGTTATATGTGACCTCTAATCCTCGTGGTTAGTATTTCATGTCCAGAGTCAACAGGATCTCAGTAGTAACATTTTGTGGTAGAGCACGTAGTAGACAAATATGTGTGGGTGAGTTCTCTGGGATAAAATGTGAATGTTCTAGATTGCTTTTCCATGTGACATTGGACTTACTGATTAAACTATTGCCAAAGGAACTGTTACCCCTAATGGTTTGAACCACTGTGCTTGACACCTGCCCAGAACACCATGTTCTTATTACAAGGCAGTCGAAGGACAGTTTGATGATCAACATGATGGTCATTGTTCAGTGGTTTATTTCTGTTCTGATTTGGAGATAATCAAAAAGAATGATTAGGATTTAGCTTCTCAAATGTTCCAAGTATATAAGATTGAAAATATTACTGCTCTGGAATACTTTTTAGTATTTTCTCCACTGTTCCTGTATTTAATTATGCTATTCTGTAAGGAATATACTGCTGTACTGGCCATACAGAGAAGAATATGCTGAAATTCAACCTTCTGCACCGAAGATAAAGCTCTGTGAGGACTGTATTTGGTTACATCCAAGTATAATGTAGATTAATTAACCAAGCAGGATTGTCCTACTCCAACTTCAAACCCATGAGTTGAGCAGATGAGCATTGCATTCATTCATGTAAAATGTGATTATGAATTAGCAAGACACAATATTGTAAAACATATAAGAACTCTCTGTCACTATGCAATTGTGTTCATTTCTGCTCTTTGAGGGCCTTCTCATGTTGGGTCAGGTGGATATACTGTGAGACTTTTTTTCTAAGAGTCACAAATGTAAAACAGTAGAAATAATTTTGGCTTTCTCCTCAGTACTTGAGTTTTGAGTTTTCATCTTATTTCTTACTTTACTTTTTGGGTATAGTAGGTTTTAGAGTGACATTAGCCATGTTTTTGTCCTATTCTTTTTCTTTTTGAGTTTTCCATTTGCTCCTCCTATTCTTCCTCTGAGAAGACTCTCCATTTTATTTCCAGGTAGAATGGAATGTCTCCTATCCACATTCAGAGTTCTCTTCTACTAAAGACTGTAAATGTGGAGTTGGGGGTTGGGGGGTAGGCGGTGAGATGCGGGGGTGGGAGACTATGCAGGCTGAGACCATTTAAATTTTGCTTTTGCTATGTGATGAAATCACTTTTAAGAATAATTGTTAAGAATTCAGTGCTGTTTATTGATTCACGTGCCTTGCAGAAGTGGAGAAGCCCTCAAGACCTCCCATTTTAGCATTTTGCTGTCTTTCATCAGGCTTACCAAGACATCTTTTTCAGATGTCTTGCAAAGGTCCAGGTTTTTGCACTCTTTTGACTGGTCATGACTATACTTTTTTATTCCAGTTGGAGGAATTAAAAACTGCAAATGTTCCTAGATTTAAATGGTTTGGTTTTAATCGTAGTTTTAAGATTAATTACTCTTTCATTATATTAAAAAAAGGATCTTCCTGAAGTTCTCTTTTTTGGTGATGAAATACTGGTAAACAACTTAAGGTGTAGAAACTGTCTACCAAGAACATGCTGGTGTGATTCAAATGTGAGTTAGGTGAGGCATTAAATTATTGGAAATTGTTATTCCTATAGTAAATTTCATAAGGTATGCTCAACTCAACAAAATGTAAATGAAAATGCCTTTAAACGCTCTGTACTGCAGGGTAAAGAACATATACATTACTTTGAACAATGTGTTTTACTAATGATTATGTTAGATTGAGATTTAGCGGGAAGGACTATTAATGAAATTTCTGCTCTTGTCACATATTAGCTCATCACATAACTTGCCCTACATCAAACAGGTATATAGGTTGAACTTTGGATTTTATATCATGCATTTCCTCAGTATTGAGTTAAAAGTTTAGGAAATCAAAAGCCAATAAAAGTAATTCACTGAATTGTCACTATGACAGCCCATGGTGTGATTCTAGGGCTTAGAACAGATGAATTTTTGCATTGTTAATACCTGCATTTGTTCTAATCGTTACCCACTTCCAACTTATTTGGAAGTAGTAAAAACCTAGACAAAAAGCAATAGCAGGCTTATTTATAACCTCAATAAAATAAAAAGTTAATGAATATGAACAGAGTTTAATATGGTTATTTTCTCTTTAGCATTTTTAGTTCAAGGGTAGTAGCTTGAACTAATAAGCCAATTAATGTTATGCACATTACTATCAATGTTTGTAGAAAATTGATTTAATTTTTAATTAAATGATTTAAACTTTCTTTTCTATAGAATTAAGTGTGGTCTTAGTTTTTTTCAAGGGACCACGTTTTTTCCTATAAAAATGTGCCCATGATATTTCAATTAAATTCAACTGAAAAATAGAATTATGCTCTCAGAAATTTGCTTAGAAACGCCTCTCTAATAAAGTTTGCTGTAAAACAAAAAATAATGAGGTTATATGATATCATGACATAATAAGGTAATTTAATATTTTTTCAAATAGATGTAACTCCAAATCATTCCTTTGAAAAATAAAACATAGAGGCAGAAACATATTTTCATTTGAAGTATAGATGAAAGAAAAGATAGGAAATATGAATATTTTTTCAGCCTAGAGACTATTAGATTTGGTTTGTACTATTCAACTCCTTACCAGTGAATTTTTGTTTGTAAGGACAAGTATCATTAAACAGCATTTGTGTATGTCCAAGGGTTTGTTTAACTTAAAGAGATACAATATCTACAAGTTTTCCAAACAAAAATAGCCAGTTCAAAGTTCTCTGACCAATGACATGTCAGCTGAAGCAAACAGTGCAAATCTGGTGATGCGCTGTTAAATTTCAAAGGTTACCATGAGTGGGCCTTAGAATTTATTTAGAGAAGCAGTGATAACCTTGACTCTCTTCCAGTGAAAGTACAAATTTATTAATTTGAAACCCATCACCAGCATTTTAATCATTAATATTTACCTTGAGATTCAAGCAGTTGTATTCCACTATAGATTACTTGGTTCTTACAGATAGACGGCTTTATTTAATGTTTGTTTTTTACCATGCCCCGGTATTAAATGGTGCTTTTAAGAGTTTAATATTAATTCAATTTAGTTAACTCAATGGCAGGTGAACTAACACAGTTAGAAGTCTTCCAAGGTCCTTGAGTAAATGGTAGGTTTAGATTTTAATTGCTCAACACAAGGTTAGGCTTTTTCATGGTTAATTTCTTAGCTGCTAAAATAGAATTAGACCTTGGTTTTATTCAATAAACCAGGTATCTTGGTTTTAATTAGAGAGATTGGTTTGCATTGTGCATTGGTTAATAAAAACAGATATTTCAATGAAAACATATCAAATATAATTGATTCGTTGAGGTTGAAAACTCACTTAACAGATGCTACTGTGTGAGCACATTTACTCTATGGGCTCATCCTAAAGCTCATTCAAATTTCCCTGGATCAGTTTTATTGAGATAGGTCCTCACTTTTCTTTTAAAGTTTCCAAAAAATATATATTTGCTTTTCTAATTTACAATGCATAACTAAACCACATTTGTTATTGTTATCTCCTGATTTTATTATTTCACCTACCAGAAAAATAATTTTTTTTCAAATTTTGCTCTGAAATATTTTATTTGACATGTTAAGCATATCTATTTCTTGGACACTTGGGTAGTAACTGGTTAATCTTCCTATTTAATAGATTATCCATTTTAGTATTTTAAATGAAGAATATGATAATAAAAAGCTACTATACCTCAAGGTTATTGTTCTACCTTTCTTTTTTTTTTCTTGACTCTAGAATTTATTCATGTTTTAACTTTAGACAAGTTCTTTTCTCTAGACTATTTTCATTGACTCTCAGTGCTGTTGGAATAATTATATTTAATATTAAATAAGAAATTATGTTGCATTGATATATAGCAGTATTATAATAATTTTTTCTCTGCAGAAAAGATTAGTGCTTATTTAATTAAACTATGTGGATCATGTTCTGAACTAAAAATGCATACTGATACTCTGTAAATGGTTTCTTTATTATTTGTGAGTTTAAAGGAAATCCTTAAAATGAGATTATATTCAGTTATGACTTTAACTAAAAATAATATTGAACAGAATAAAGTTAGATAAAAATCAATTTATCTCAGAAAATTCAGGTAGTAATTTGTCATACATTGGGATCAAGTCATTTGGTTCTAAAATCTGTAAATTAATCAATATGGTATTGAGCATAATATTGCTTTCCATTAGATAAACTTTTTTTGTTGTAAAAAGAAAAACAAGAAAATTGGCTACTTATCTGAAAAGAATTTTGTATATTTCATATTATTAATTCAGCAATCATTGTTGACATTTATATACTCATTTAGCAAGTACTTACTAAATGTCCAGTATCCTACTCACTGGTAAAAAGCAAAAACAAAAAAAAAAAACCAGACATATAAAATCTCAGTTCTTAAGATGCCTATTGTGAAGAGTCAAATATAACAGCAAATATTGCAATGTTGAAATGAATTTCAGAGTTTTAAATTTTTTTCAAGGTTAGGTTACTTTTAACTACATTTGAATCAAATTTACAACATCAAGAGTTTTGAAACCATTTTCTTTCAGAGCTCCAACAATACACATGCTCAATCCTGGCCTCTGACCTTCGTTAATGTGTACAGATCCTGGAAGAGTTTTATGAGTCTTGAGTTAACCATACAGATGAAATCTGTGAGCTCTGTGAATCTTAGACATAAAGCAGAGTTAAGTGAACGATTAAGAGCTCTGATTGTGAAGCTAAATTGCCTGTGTTTTCATCCTGACTCCACTACTCACTAGCTGTGCACCCTTGAACAAGTTAAACTACTTAACCTGATGTTCCTTCAAGTTCCTCCTCCTCCATTAAATAGGCAGAATAATAGTACCTGTCTTGAGTGTGATGATTAAATGTGTGCATATGTGTAAAATCTTTAGAACAGGGTCTCATCTGTCATAAGTGCTTCTTAAAGAAACTCATTTCCCCTGCCTCATGTTACCTGGTCTTGACTTTTAGAAACTTGCTAGTTTTTAGACATGGAGAGAAAAATCAGCACTTTATAACAGTTTCAGAGGAATACCAATTGTAGAAGGAATTTTATGAATCATCTGGTCTAATCCTTTCATATTATAGATGAATTCCCTTGGATCACAAAAGACCCACCAAGTTAAACTGTGATCTAAGAGTTTCTTCTTACCCAAAGTCACGAAGGAGATAAGAAAATCTAAATATAACACAAGTTTCCTGGTTAGCGTTCATTGTCTTTCTGATTCAAGATGCTCTATTTTTGTGCATTTAGATTTTAACATGTTCAGAAAACCCTATTAATATGCATTTCAAAAATTCCAGATTTCAAAGTCTCCTGCTTTGTGGAGCTTCTGCAGGTCAATTCTAACTTTTATTTCCTGGCACTTCCTGTGACTTGTCTGAGCCTGAATACTTGTTAAGAGGGAGAACAGGATGAAGCACAGATGACTAAATTGGAGCTAACTGAATTAAATATTTCTACTCTGTTGCAAAAAAAGGATTAATGAATACTAATAGAACAATACAGAAGATAGAGTAGTAGCAGTACAAGGCATTTTTTATCAGAAATGCACTGTTTCAAAGTGTCAGATTATGGCAATAACAAGAAAAATACATGATAAAGAATATTAGGTAAAACAGGAAAACCGGGAAGAGTAATTTTATGACAATGTTTGATTCAACATGAAAACTCTTAAATATATGAGTTAACTAAATTCAATTCAATTCAATTTACTAAGAAAAATCTTGCGCGCCATACTGGGGGAAGCACACTGAAAAGACAGGCGGCAACATTTGTATTGCATTAAAGGAGGGTTGTTATTTAACAGGAGCATTTTTACAAAAGTATTTTTTCCTTAAGATTGTGATATAAGTTCTTGGAGTCAACTGAATCTTTTATTGATCCTCAGATGTTGGATTACTTTTATATCACTCTCCCAAGTTCAATGACATATGTGGTGAAAAACCTTCAGACATTGCATTTGACATTACAATTTTAATTATTTTCAAGTAACTTCAAAGGTCATTTTGCATACATAATTGTGTTGAAGCCTGTGTTTTAACTGGGAATTTTGGAATGTGGAGTGAGTCAATTTTTGTTTTATTCACTGCACAAATATTTATTATGCATCTACTATATGCCGGTCAACCACCAGGAGGTCTGACCAACCCCGTAACTATTTCAAAATTGATTCACAGATTTCTACTTATCATGGTTTTTTGCAGTAACTCATAACTGTGGTATTAGCAAATTAGAGTAAAGAAGACAATTTTAAGGAGTTACAGTATATTCTCTTAAATATTTCAACATTTTAAAAGATGTCATATAGAATTATCATTGTAACTCGATCTGATGAATCAGGTCTGATATACTGTTTTGTTTCTTTAAAATGTTTTTTGAAGGAGCATATATAACATTATACATTACATAGGTTTAAGGTGTGCAGCATTAAAAATCGACATCTGTATCTAGTACATTAATTTAACCAGTAACAGTCCAATTCTATCCTTCACCATATAATTCCCCCCTGCCTTTTATGCAGTTTACTCACCCCCTCACCCCCTTCCCTTCTGTAATCACTAATTTGATTCCATAGGCTAAAAGTTTTATATACTATTTCCACTTTTCCTGAGTCTCTATTTTACTGTTGTCACATATCTCTTGATTTCTTTTTCCCAGCACCCAGGACACCAACTTTTTTGTTAATGTGAATCAAACAGAATTTAACTCTAATTATGTCCTAGATTAATTACTTTGACAATTTCTACTCAAAGCAAGCTTGCCATGCGTGGTATGTGATTATAACATAATTTTTGCTACAATTTAATCTACAAATTTCTTTGAGATCAGAACAGATACTATTGCCATCTATGGATTTCCTGTATATTCAGAGTTGGTAGAGTATATGAGAAAATATGTGATCTCTTATGCCAATCAATTCTGATAGAAATCAATTGGTTCAAATAGATTTCTTATTTAAAGCAGAGAAGCTTCCTGTGTTGCCTGTATTATAAAAGTTGTTTATTGATTTTCAAGGAAGAAGACCATTTAGGTTTATATTCCCTGCACTCAGTAGCACAAATTGTCCTATTGAATGGAAATAAAATACTAATTTCAAAAGATAGTTTTTAAAATAACATGGTTCCTTAATCTAAACTGCACTTTTGTTTTGTAATTGTAACGTTTCTAAAATTAGGAAGCACCTTGCACCTGGTATGTTTCTTAACAGTATCTTTCTTTTATCCTTCTTTCCTGCCCTCTCAGAAGTTATTATTAACTTACATATAACATATTGAAATAGTCAGTGGGACATGAGATGATTAATTTTCATCTTATTCCAATTTTTGTGACATATATGTAATTAAAAAGACAAATAAAGGTGTAGTGATCAAACAAGGCTCCTTTATAATATCTGGATATTCTTTTCTTTGTGAGAAATAGCCCTTAAAAACAATTACAATAGGAGTTGCAATATTGCACTAAGCAATGGTAGTCCGATCAGAGTCATCCTCCAACATGAATCGTTACAAGACACTGCTATATTTGAGGCATAAAGTTCATTGGTCTTAGAAACAGATGTTTCATCACTATTTTGCTTACATATAAAATCCACGTGCCTATTATCATTTACTAACTAATATTAACTTTAGAGTTAGTTTAGTTTCTCTAACACAAATCTCATTTCCTGTTTATAATGCTCTTCACATGCACGTAAGGTAATTGAAAAGACTGAGTTTCAGCAAAAAAAAAAATGACATTATGATTTTACCAGAATTAATTAATTCATTAATTTTTGTGTCAGCACAATTTTGATGTACTAATAGCTCTTTCCCACTGCATGTAGATATAATAAGATTTAAAGAAACCATAATCTATATTAGCTGGGACACTAGCTTAGTGGTAAATACTAGGGGAGAGGCTCTTTGAAACAGTCCAAACTTAACTTGAAAATTGTTTCTGTCTCTAACGGAATTTTGAGTTGCCTAAGCACTGAGTGCTTAAAAAATAAAAAACAGCCCATATTTACTCTAGAACATTCTAAATTTTTTCATTGGCATTTGAACATTTCAAGCTAAGAATGTCTGTCCTTGCTCAAGTTACACACTTTTCAACTTGGGCAGTTCAGGGAAATCCAAAAGATAACATTTGAACGAGTCTATCTATTCATGTCATCACACAGAGAAGCTAAACTGCAGGGCTATTTGATGAAAGGACAGCTCAGTTTTCATTAAAACTGTAAGTGGGTTTGGCAGATCCTTAGCTAGAAATCACAGAGGACCTCACACTTCTGAATATAACATCTTGAAAGCTGACTACTTCTTCAATTTACAATGCAGATACATTTAAAAAAATTCCAAGAGTTTGGAAGTTCCAAGTTTCCCTTTAAATCTCTGTCTCTTTTGAGAAAGTGATTCACAGCATAAATTCATATATGCTACAAAATATTTCTTTCAAAAGAATTCAGATAGCTACAAAGTCTATCTTAGGTTTAAAGGATTAGGTTTAAGAGAAGTTATCTGCCTTCTTGGAAAAAACATGTGGACTCTAAATCTTCTATTTTCTCTAAGCAAAAGTTTTACCCATACAAGTTCTTTATATATTTTATAGTACCTGTTTAAGGCAATATATATTTAGCTATGCTATTTACATTTATTTAAAAGTAGTTACTGGATATCATCTGCCTAATAATACTTTTCTGTTCTGTTTCTGTCCTGAAGGTAACAAAGAAAATTGAAATCACTCATGCTTTTGAGTAGAATTTTCCCCTTTTACTTGATTAAAGCAAAAATGAATTCTCCTCCCTACCCCTGCCCCAAGAAACTTTCCAACTTGCCAACAGTCTTCAATTATTATGACCCAGGTTAATCTCTTACATTTCTATGGAGTTTTCAAATTAATAGACTATCACTAATATTTCAACTTCCCAACCTTTTTGCAAACTACAGGACTCTAATAGTGTAATCACATAATTATAATCTTTACTCATACAGCAAATTTTATGAAAATGTCAAAACTACATGTTGAAAATATTTATTGTTGACTTTATTCAGTAATGGTGCATTAGGAACACAACATTTTGCTTATACATTTAGCATAATTACTGGAATTCTACAGGCACAAGGTAAATATTGATAGAATGATTAACTAAATAAATTAATACTTCAAAAGAGCACAATATATTTTAAAATGAGTTCAAATTTCTCTATAAATCTTTCTAGGTTATAGGATTAAATATGATGAGTATACTTAACAGGAAAATAAAAACAAAGACATGTATGATGTCAAATTGAATCAGAAATCTGATTGCATTATTTAAAGAAAATAATGAGTAGAAACAATTAAAACATCTTACATGTAGTTATTAAATATGTGCAAGCATGTGTATTATAGTTGATTAGAAATTAGATAAACATTGATTTCAAGATATTGATCATGTAACCAAGATGAAGGGAATTTTGAAAATGGCCCTTACATTCTCTTTATTCTGAAAACATTTGACTATAATTTTAATAACATTATATGATTTATAGATAATATAAAATAAATATTAATGCTTATTTGAATGATATTTTTCATTATATGTAATATCATGGATTGTTACATGCATAATGGCTTCATAAAACCCCAGGTGCTTGCTAGAAATTTGGGGTGGGTAATAAATTTCAAAGTAAAATTAATTTTAATTTATTTAAATGTATATAGGTACATGTGTGCATGTGTGTATGTTTTGTAAATAATGCAGTTAAGTATGAATGTACTGTCCTGAAATTTTTTGTAGCTCAAATTCAATTTTGAGACTGCTGATGTGAAGACATTTTCAGCTTCATCAATTTGGGGTCTCCTTGCTTTCTCTGAGTTGGCTTAAGACTCATGGGAGCCATGTGTTGGGGCTGCTTAATACACACTGCACAGTTATTTTCTTTCTGGTGACTTGCCTTTTCCCACAGCCATTCCTAGGACAGAACATAGAGCCCCCTTTCTCTCAGGATATTGTTTTTTTTCTTTTTAACCTTTCCTCTGCTATTTGAGAAAATGAATCTCTCAGAAAAGCCTTTCTCTTGGACCTCCTGGAATTATATTCTTACTAGTTTCCTCCATGTCATTCTCCTGTCTTCACCTTAAAAGATTATTTTTAATATCTTCTCACGTCCTTTGTTCTTTCTCAAGTATTTTTCCCACTTTGTCTACATCAGTACTTTCAATTCCTGTAAGAGCTTAAGTTTCAGAAGCCAGCATGAAAAATCATCTCATAGTTCATGCTTTTCACCCTGTAAGTTCTCCCCCAAAGCATTTAGTACAGAATAACCTAACTGCTGACGAAAATATAAATATATTCTGTAAAGAAAAACATTTGCTAGATCAAGAAACATTCTTCCATCACATAGGTAGTCTTTAGATTATTTAGATCTTTAGAAAAATTATCTCTCCTGTGATGTTTTAGAGAATGATAAATATTTTCATTAAAAAGTCTACATAGTACTGACCACCAGAGAAAACTTGTGACTAACACATCTTTTACGTCCTGCGCTTACGTCCAGCCCTAAAACTGAAGCAGTGATTCACTCTGAAGTCACAGCCTGTTGGTGTCAGAGTTCCTTTTTTAATATTCATCTTATTCTCCTTGGTACCTGGCATTGTTCTAGGCACATAGCATTTATATATAAAATGAAATAGAAAAAAATTTTCTTGTGTTTGTCTTTTTTTTTTTTTTCCAATTTAGGGATTCTAGATTAAATTTAGCTGCTTTTAAATAATCCTAAAACTTTGAAATACAGAAAATATATAGATTCTTCACAAAGAGAGCATAGGTTAATCTAGCATATATTATTGTGCACATATTATTCGTGAAAAGGATGTATAATATATGTAAGTGAATTATGTTCTCTCCCTCTCTTTCTCTCTCCTCTCCAACCCCATCCCTTCCTCCTCCACCAGCTCTTTCCACCTAAAGCATATCCTGGTTCCTAAACATTTTAGACTATATTCCCATTTGCTTGTTGTCATTGTTTTTTACCACCATAATATTCTACATAGACATGTATTAGCACCCAGAAATTCTGTGAGTTTCTGTATCTGAATATAAAAGTGATGCAAGAACTGTATGTTCTTGAACGGCTGATCTTTTTGACAGGAGGTTAAAGGGAGAAAGAACTGTAAATTAAGATTAAAATCTCTGGAATAATTATTCCACTTTGTGTGTTGTATGATTCCCATTAAAATACTGTAATTTTTTTTCATATTGAAAGATATAAAGTGATTTTCCCAGGTACTGCAGAAAACTGATATAATCCCTAATATTACTTCACCACATTGTGTTTTACAAATTTCTCTCCAGTGATGGATTAAAAGGGATTCTGCAGAATATGTGAGAAACGAAGTATTATTTTAGTACTTTTCCAAACTAGATCACTGTCATATTTAAGTTACTTAAATATGTTTGTCATTGGAGCTTTTAGAGCTGTTATCTGTCAAACACATTTTTTGGAAGGTAGAAGTCATTTGTTGAATCTTTGCCCACGAGATCCCCCCGACTGATAATACAAATGTTGCAATCAGTATTTTCCTTCTCCCAAACTAGGCTGCTCCCTGAAGGTCATTTTTTTGTGTGGACTTTCTGTAATTCATTTGCCCAGAGTATACTTTTCAATGGACATAGTTCATTCTTTGTTGATTAGCGTTGTAAAGTATTTGCTGTCTACCTGAATTTTGCAAATTACTGTGGTAAAAGATTAAAGTGTAAAATCAGGTCATTGGTCTTCAGCATGATGGATGGTCTGATATAGTTAAAGAATCTTGAAATAAATTCAATATTTAATACATCAAAGAATTTCTACGGGATGCTTTGTTGTTTGCAAAAGAAATTACAGTCAGAAGTGATTGTAAGGTTTAAGCAGTGGTTATTTGTATATATAAAAATCTAAAGTACTGTTTATGAATCAAGTACATATCACTTGTATATCCATTTAGGACTGATGACCTAATGTCTGTATTATGGATCTTTTGACTTCTTTACATGACTTTCAATTTGTAAAACCCTTGGGAGAAATTACTGTGCACATTCATTTCATTGCATACTTCATAAAGGCCTCAAATTATTTAATAAGGCTGTATATGTATGGATATATGCATATGTATGTGTATATATATATATATGTATACATATTTATACTGGATGGCTGTATTCATATATTCTTAAGAAAGATTATAAATTCACTGTCCACATGAAAAACAATTATAAAATTTATTTCATTCTTTTGCACAAGATTATTTAAATATTAAGGTCAAGATATATAGACATGGTCACCAAGATAGTTATTATGTAAGTTAATGAAGAGATAGTGATGTGACTAATCAAAATTATTTCTGAGGTTACCTGAATGATATTGCAAAGAAATATCTATTGCAACTTGGTAGGACTACAAAAAGTGAAAACAAAAGTTTAAATTTCTTTCCTACTTAGGTACACTTGCTTTTGATTTAGTCACATATATGTATAATTAATCAGCTATTACTTAGTGAGTTATCACCATATTTAGCTCTATCAAGTACTGTTGGTAGCGGGGCTGGCATTTGAACTTAGGAAATGTTTATGAGTCTGCTCTTAACCAACCCATGATAACTCTTTGTACAATGCCCATAGACACTAGCTATTCATTGGAATGAGCTGAACGAATGAGTAAGAAAGAGAAAAATGTGTAGTAGCAGTTTTATGAAGTGACTGTATCTCACTCACAAGACTCTAGATAATTATTAATGAAAGGAGGCTCATACCATTAGTATGTCTTTTTTTTCTGGTTGCTTCCTTCACCTGGCTTATATTTGCATTTATCATTCCAGTCCATCCTGTTGCTTAATTCAGCAGTATTCTTTTTTTTTTTTTATCTGAGTACCCATCTATCTCCAAACAAATTCCAGATGTTTCACCTAACCTACTTAGCTTGAAAGGCAATCATCAGTACAACTAAACTGAAAACAAACACAATCCTAATCTTAAGAAGCATTTCTCTGTGTGGGTCAGAAGGACTTTGCTTTTAGAGTTATGAAAGAGTATTTTTCTATATGTCTTTTGGAAGTGGAAAATAATCATTGAAAAGATAATAGTGAAACTATTTAAAAATAAAGCTCTGAATCACAGCTTTGAAGAAGATAGAATAAAAAAAAATGAAATAGTAGATTCTAGCTCTAACTTATTGTCAGATGGTCTGAACTCTGAAATATTCACATTTAATGCTGATTTCTAACATGGCCACCAGGGTCAATTTTCCTCTTGAACTTGCACTGCGTGCTCTGCCAATGCCCTCTCTTGCTGCTATAGCCACTGGGATTGTTACAAAAATGGTAGAAAGTTAGATCTCTATGATACTTGGAAACCATAATTTGGAAGAACAAAGAATAAGGCCTAAACCAAAAAGGGTCTACCCTTATGTTAATTTCTGCAGCACAAACCCAAGGAAAATATTTCTACTGCCAATGTCAATGGTGATAGTCTTGTAAATATAATAAACATTTTTAGGAACAATCAGTAGAGAATAACCTCTAAGTTTTTGGAAGTCATCATAGATCTACACCCTCCTGACTCGACTGCATGAGTTCATGATCCTTACTTTGTTGTTCACTTACTGTTGACCAGTGGACAAACTACTTAATCTCAGTTATCTTACTTTAACCTCAGTTTCTTCAATCATAAAATATAATAACAGTGTTGCCTTGATAAGATTGTGTAAAGGATTCAAGAGCTAATACTGAGTAGTGCAAAGACCAGGGACTGAAGTATTTATAGGCACTTTATAGATGTTTTTTATATAAACTGCTTTCGTTTTCCTCCTGACTTAGCAGAGCTAACCTAATGCAAGGGCATTTGAGATTTTAGTTATTGCTTTCATCCCTATCATGAATAAACACAAATTTTTTTTATTATTATTACTATTTGAAATGTTGACAATAAGCTCATTGACTTTCATAATGTTTTCATGGTTATCAGTGAGTTGATGGACACTAGACTGGAAACAGTTTATGTTTATTCATTCATTTTTTTAAAAGAGTGGTACAGGCAGGAATGAAGGCCAGTAGGCAGTCAGGCGGGAAGAAAGACGAGGAAGAAGCATTTTATTTTACTTTTATTCAGTTGTTCACTGTTTCCTCCTGTACTTGGGACTTGGAGCCATGGGTATGTAGCTTGCTCCTTCAGAGGCGACTGACCTAACAACTCCGCTACTCCACCAGGACTTGCCTATTCATTAATTCTTTCAACAGCTATTTGTGAAACAACTACTATATGACAGGCGTGTATGTGATTGCTTATGTGAATCTTCAGTTTGCTGCAGAAGGATGTTTAATAACCTTCTTTAATTTTTACCACACTACCATCACTTTGAAAAGTTTTACTCATTTAATTAATAACTGTCCACTAAGCATCTAGTACTGAACTGAGATTTTTGTGGAGAATGCAATAAATAGGACACATCTTTGCTTTTATAATTACAATTTAATAAAATCACAAACACTCAAGAGATATATGACTAAGAACCCAACAAAATAATAATGATTATCAGAAGAGAATGTGAATGTCAGAGTGGTTTCTGAGGTATGTTCTGAAGAAGAGGAGGATTTATAGAAAAGCAAAGCAGAGGGAAGTCATTGTGGTACAAGTTTAATAAATAGAGACTTTGGTCTAAAATGAACTTGGTATGCTGAGAAAAGTGGAAATGATCTCTCTTACCTAACAGGGTGCTGTATTACTTTGTAGGCTGGCAAAAAAAAAAATGTTACAATGACTAATACTGCCTTAATGGGGCTTCTTATATGTGAAAGAGAAAAGATAATGCTACAGAGACCATTACTTCATTTATTTGTTCATTCATTTACTCAATGATTCTACCATTATTTTTAAACACATATTATGTGCCAATATGAGCTATCCACTGGGAATATTACAGTGATTGAGAAAAAGTCCATGCTTTCATGAATGTTACAAAGTAGTGGAATAGATTGCTAAACATTTTGAATACCTGGAATAAGGAGTCTGGAATTAGAATGTAATGGGGGATTTTACATTTGAGAAGAACATTTTAGGATTAATCATAGTATGCAGACACTCGAAGTGTGAACTTTGTTATAATAACTTAGGCATGATTTGGTAAGAGCCTGAACCGGAGTTTTGCCAGTATCCTGGGAGATGAGGCTAAATCTGATATTTTTAAAGGACAGATCAAAAGTATTTGGGGAGAGTTCAGATACTTGAAGTTGAAGAGATGGCAGTATTAAAATGATAGGTCATAATTATGTTAAATTCCAGATTATAATGTTGGGCTATGTATATATGGCTATATACAAATTTAGGTTATGAAAATTCATGGAAAATTACGATATGATATGATAAACCAAATGGGTAAATTTGATAAAATAAAATTGGACTGAGTTTATGTCAAGCAGTTTTTTAATAGGCATTTTCATACATGACATTTCCATGGCAATGCTCAGAGTTTTATGATAGAATAAGAATGAATCAAACAATAACCTCTGAGTGGATTTTAGTTATTGTATTTCTCAGTTTAACGAGGCTGATGAAGAAACAATAGCACCCACGTGGTAAATCTATTAGAAAGTTTCTTTAAAGGGGGGTTGAGTCATTGGAGACATTTTCATACTTGAACTTCTTTAACAACTCTTTTGATTACTCATCTACACTGAATATAAAAATATGAATGGTAATTGGTATTGTCTTGGAACTTGGATTTGCGTGGGGGTGGGGAAAGAAACATCAATGATATAGCACATGCTAATAATTGAGCAACATTCTGGGTAATGAATGTGGCTGCTGATCCAATGAGATGTAATTTTGGACTAATAGATCCTGGTATGACTAATTTTTAGCTTTTACAGTTGGTCTGGATTGAAGTAAGTCAGCTTCTGCTAACCAGTTAACCTCCATTTTTCCCCTTTAATTATCTCTCTAATTTAATTCCTAGTTTATGTTTCAATAAAAAATGAAATGAAAATCATGTGAGAACACAGAGTGTAAATCTCAATCTCTTGATCAAATTGGACTGAGATTCAATGAAAATTGTGAAAGGCTCCTATATCCAAGGCATACACTGGATCTGGTGTTAGATCTGGTGAGTATAAGACATGGTTTATATCTTTAACGATCTTATTAAATTGGGAATGTAGGGGAAAATTGTAGCATTTTAATTGTAAGGACATATGGATCTAGTAAACTCAATGTTCCAAAAAAAGGAAAAGAAAAAAAAAATGAACCAATAAGGATTCCAGAGTTCAGTCCTTAAAGGATCATTTAAACTTCTGTGCTACTTGGATAAGACTTACGTGGTGAGATTTGAATAACCATGGACCCACAACCTCAGATTCTTCCTTCTACTTTGTTAGCTGTTGATTAGGAATTCATGAACAGAGCAGCAGTCTCTTATAAAAGATCTCTGTTTCTCAGTATGGTTTAGTAGAGGAAATAGTATTGAGCAGTTAGGGAATATGTGCCTGAGATAAGGAGAGATGTTTATTGATGTCTAACATCTACTTGAATTTCCCACAAGTTAAGAAATGGCAGCTTTGTCATGGGGTGTGTACGTTAGATAGGGAGCACATAGAACTTAGAGGTGGGGTGCTAATGGAAGAATTGGGGCCCCTCAGAGAAAATAAGAACCAGGTTGAGTCCAAGACAAGTGGCTGAGGTGTTCAAAACAGTGCAATAGGACAGAGAGATTATTATGAACCTCAGAGAGGACTGGAGAGGGAGACAAGTGTCATAGGTAGACTTTTCTTATCTTTCCACTTAGCCCAAGTCAACAATTCTCTCTGATCTGTACATGGCCTATTATTTTATGACTACTTTGCATTTCCCTCAACATTCAACTTCGAGACTTTCATTCTTAGAAATTTCTCCTTTCCAGTGAAAATAGAAGGTAAAATCAGTGAAACCCTACTCAATGACTTCTAACAGTATATATATAAAACTTTACATTTGCTCCCCAACTCTTTTCAGTTACCTCCCTTCACATACAAACTTCTCAGAAGAATGATTTATACCCTGCAGTTGTTTATTGCTTACCTCCCATTCACTTCTCTAGCCTCTCCAACCATTTTTTGTCTCATCATTCTATTAAAAGAGCTCTATTAATAGTATCATTTATGTGCGTATGGAAACTCTACACTTATGTCCCAGTTCTGTCTACATCTTCTCCGAAAAGCAGCCTTTATGTCACTTGTAGGTCTAAGAGTAGATATATCAGTGACTTGATCTGTATTTGGGGAGAAGTACTCCTGTAAGGGGCCCTCTCAGACTTTAGAAGGAATTCAGGTCACTTTGATAGGAATTCCTGGGCCACGGTGCCTGCATCATGGTCTGGAAAAAAGGAAGACCTGTTTGGTGGGCATATCTCCTTGCTTTTGTGGACTCTGCCTTGTGGAGCAGAACAGGCCAGAAGAATCCTCTAAAGCAAGGATTTTGGAAAAGGAATCGCTGGCTTGTTTCAATGCCAATACCACACCTAAATATTAAGATCTCATCATCTGCTAGGTCTATTGTATTCGCTGCCCAGTCTTCATATGCATATATATATATATGCATATATATATATATATATATATATACACACACACACACAAATATGTATGAAGCCTTTCCCTTCTTTCTCTTCCACACTGCAGACAGAGTAATCTTACTGATGCATGAATCAATTTGAATCACTGAGCTAATAAAAGTATTCAAATATTTGTCATTGTTATTAGGATAAACACCAAACATACTCTGATGACAAGCAAAACTATGTAATCCCATCTCACCCTGTGTTCCCTACCAACTCTGTGTTTAGTCTTTTTGTTTCTTTGATTTTATGTCTCAATCACTTGCACTTGCTGAATCCTGTATTTTCTTTCCTTTTTTCCTCGTTCTTCATGCCCAAATAAAAAAAACGCCATTTTGAAAGTCATGCCCTGGGGTTTGTTCTTTGGTTCAGCAGTTGAGACACTTGCCTGCTGACCATATAAAGCCCAAGCACCTAGGTTTTGACCTGACTGGGGATAAAATTCAAAATAACTAAACAAAGATGCTTCTTTTTCTTCTTTCCTTAAATGCTTCTTTCTCTTCTGCTTTCCTTCTTTCATTTTGGCAACAACAATGAAGCCTTGCACGTAGGAAAGCAGTCTCAGACTTCAAGGCATATTCTATTGCTAAATAAATAGGACTTGAATCCGGAACACTATTTCATCACTAAATATTTGGGTGGTCTACTGACGTCCATGTTTTAAAATAACATAAATCCGTGCTGAATCTTTCTGTTTTTTACTAGAACAATATATATCTTTGGGGCTTATAATATTAAAATGACCAATCTCATCTGTAGATATGCTTGGAAATCCAAATAATTGCAAATCTGCTATTCTTTTCGGTCTGCTGGACTGCCCTTTTCTTTATTAATCCTGTAGGAATTTCCATCATCTTTCAGATTGGGATCTAACTCTTTGCTTTCAATATTTTGGTCTTCTATCAAACATTTAAAATGATGTATCTTCATGCCCATTTTACCCCTGTCCTCTGCCTACTCATTACATTCAGGCAAGTTCCTTCACAGGCGAAAATGAGCCCAAAGTGCAAATGTGAAGCTTTATAGTCTGGAAAACTGCATAGTTAGCTAAAGAGGTTAGAGCCCACACATCTAATTTATGCATAGGATTTCCTTTGGACTTAGAGCTTCTCCTCTGCTACTTCTTTGCCACCCTCGGAGTGCCTGTAGTTTACCTGCACGGTAATCTACTGTGTTGCATCATGATTATCTTTGCATCTTTTCCCTGATTAGACTGTGAACTCTTTGAAATCAGGGACTGAATCTTATTTATCTTTTGTATCTTCATAGTGCAGGAAATACTTGACATTTAGTGGGTGCTCAAAAAATTTTGAGCCCAAAATAAAAAAAAGCTAGGTAGCACTATTTAAAATAAGAAAACCTCATTTTCTGGATCGTGCCCTGTCAGCAAAAGCGCTGTTGTTCTTAAGTAAATAATGGGCTTGTTGACTCTAAGACAATATTTACTTTTAGAAACCATCATTCTCGATGTGTATTTTTTGCCAATTTTCCATGTAACAGCGGAGAGAAATTTGGACTCATCAATAATAGTCAATTGCCTGAAGATGCTTAATGATGAGGCTAATTTATATAATTTTAATGAATGTGTCTAGTGTACATATAAAAATAAAAATGGAAATGTAGTAGTAGTTGTATATATTTCATCAAATAATTTTAGCTTTTGTTAATTAAATTATAGATACCTCACAATTATGAATCAGAAACACTTCAGAAAGTGTCATTGTTAACATCATATATAACTGAAGTTATTACTTTATACTATTCAAAGGTATATTTTTGTTGCAAATTATTAAGTTATTCTTACCAACAAAAACCCAAACCTATAATACTCTAAAATACTCTAAAAATAATTTTGCTGTTTTCAACATCTATATAATGAAAAACTGATTCTGAAGTATTCAGATTTATAGGTACATTCATTATATTTGAAAAATCACTTTGCAAACATTTTCATTATATAGCTTAGTATAATTAAGCTAGAGATGAATTTCTGTTAAAAAATGAATTACATCAATTACTTATTTGAAATGTTTCTTTTTTAAGGTATCATAAACTACATATTTTATTATTACAATAAAACGTAATTCAAGAAAACATAAAAGTTAATAGAGCAAGATATATCGGTAATCTTCATTTCTCATCTAAACAGTACAATCTAAATATTAATTGTGTATATAATTAAAAATCGAGTTGTTTTCATTAGTTAGAAAACAAAGATGGAGAGAAGAAACTTAACCATATGTGGCAATTCAAAGCTTTTCTTTGATTAAATTGGAAATATTTGGAAAGAAAAAGAATTCTCTAGTGAAAAGAAGCTCTTGGCAGATAAGAAAATTCACTCATACAGATTTCTGACACAAGGCTGTCCTAAAAAATACTCCTGGGAGGAAGATTTCTTTTTCTTTGTTAAGAAAAATAGGATGTTACCAAAAAAGCATGAAATGTTTCTTAGCAGTTCTACCTTTTTGATCAAATAATCATTTCCTGATGTTAGCCCATACATAAATGCTTGAAATTCTCATGAGAATTTTAAGACAAATTTCAGCAGGTTAGTAGACCAGAGAAGTTTTAGCTAAAATATGGCACTGGGAGATTCTAAAACATCTATAAAATTCTACAGTTTAGAGGACATCATGGGTAAAACAATTTTATCCTTTATGAAAACTTTTTAAACTTGATCCATTGAAGGCTTAATATTAGAACATTTTAGCTATACAAGATTTGTTGCTCTATAAAAGGTTAAAATTCAATTTGTAATTTTAAATGAAACTTTTAAGTATTAAGTCTCGAACTACAGTTGTAAAAATGCATAGAATATGAGTAAAACTTAGTCCTATTAAACTCAGCAGCACATTTATTTCTCTTTTCTTTCTTCTTGTAGCTATTATTATGAGTAGTTACTAGCATTTATTTTAATTTGTATGTTTCTAGATTCTACTTATTAACTTGTATGAAGACTAGATAAAGATGATATCAGGCATCAGCTGTAGTTTTCTTGTATTGGAAAATGATCTGGGAAATATTTTAGAAAGTATCATTTCATTTACATAGTTTAAAAAAGTTTTATGACTTTTTCATTTCTTAAAAATGTTAACTTGATCTTGTTAGAAAATAATGCCCGAGGACTCACTGCACAGTCCGGAAATCAACAAATTCTCGATATTGTGTCCTAGTTCCCTAATATGATATATTCCTTGGAGGAGTCGAGTCTTTCCTCATTTAACAAGACAGTTAACATTGGAAAAATAGAACTACAAAATGTTTTAGGTAATTGGGTCTATGAAACTAAGATAATCCAAACTACCCTTAGGGTATGGAGATATAAACAGATTTGCATGTTTAAGTCTGGAGTTAGAAACTGGTTATATTAAAGTGTGAGAAGTTTGAAATAAAAGGTTAGGAAATCTGAATGGAGATACATTCCAAAGGTACATTCCAAAGGCCTATGCAACACCAGGAAAGGCAGAAAAAGGGACCTCTCTGCTATGAGAGCTTTTGAGACGAGGGACTTAAGAGAGGGACAAATCATAAAGGGTAATCTAGTATGGTTTTTATGAGGCGGACACTCCTCTCTGTTTCCTATAAGATCATCCTCAAATTCTGTATTTCTCGCTAATCCAAGTAGATATTTTGAGAAAATGAGGGCAGAATTGGATTGTAACTTTTTATTTGGCTTATATGGTTTCATGCATTTTGATCACGTTATTTTCCTCCTCCTCCTCCCCTTCCTCCTCCTCCTCCTCCCTTTCCTCCTCCTCCTCTTCCTTTTTTTTTTCAAAGGAAAGTTACCAACAGGAAAGTGAGTAGGTAGACAGGCAGGAAAGAGAGAGGAGGAAGCATTTTACATACTTTATTTAGTTGTTCATCTTGGTTTTCTACTGGCCCCAGGTCTTGAACCAGGGGTCTTGGAAGTAGACTATGCCTCAGTGGACTAAATTGGGCTACAAAGACATACCTATTTCCTCATTTTTCAATGAGAAATATATCTTTACAAGTGAATAAGAAATTAAATATCTTTTAATATTTCAATTGATTAGTTTGTTGCTTACTGGTGACTCACTTTTCTATCTTTCTGTGTTTTTGGAAAGCAGTCCAGAGCCTTTATGGTGGTAGGGTCTGCCTATGTCCATGTTATAGTACGAAGAATGCTAAGAAAAGATTTTCCTGCCTCCAGTTTTCTCTCCAAATGAATAAAAATTTCTCCTATTTCAGAATGACTTTGGGCTAAGTGGTTGTCACTTCAAAGTCTCTGTTAAAATGCTGAAGTTATATTAGACATTGTTGTCACCCTTTCTGCACATAGTTCACATTATTTCTAAAAGAAGGCAACCCAGAAGTAGCTCTCTAACACAGAAGGAGACTGCCTAAGACTGGGCCAAGGGCTGGTTAAAGACGATGGTCAGATGGAGGGAAATCTGGTTTGAATAACCAGGTAAGATGCTTCAGGAAGCCAAAGGGCAATAGGTAGGTGTAGATGTAAGATTATAATTAAGCTGGCAAGGAGTGAGGAACTGGTCCAAAGAAATATGTCATCTACTTTAAAGCTGCCTTTTCTATTCAGTCAAGATAAATGCAAAACAAAAAAACTAAATGGATAAAGACTCAGATTTCATTATCTTTTATATTTCAGTTCAGTTTTTAATTTTCTCTCCTAAATATACCTTCCACAAGTAATTTATTTACTGCCTTTTCTCTTTAACCATATATCATTAGATTGGGAAATGTGTATAATAATTTTATTATTTATTTTAGGATATTAAAATCATTCCTTAGTCTGTGAGTATCTCATACCACATCCAACACCAGAATTCTAGTGCTCTTTGCCATCACCTTATTCCCTTGCTTTTTCGCCCTCCCCTCTCAAACCCCATTGGTTGCCACAATTTACATCCTATGAATTTTATTGGGATTTGTATGTTGTTTATTTATATTCTATATATGAGTGAAACCATCATGTATTTCCATTTTTCTTTCTGGCTAATTTTATTTAACGTGATCCCATCCAGTGCCATTTAAGTTGTTAGAAAAGTCACAATTTTGTCTTTATTTTTTCTAGCTGCATAGAATTCTTTTGAATGTATATAACATGACTTCTTTATTCAGCCATATGTGATGGACATTTAGGTTGTTTCCATGCTTAGATTTTGGTGAACAGTCCTGCTACTAATATAGGGATGCAGATATTTTGGTTCTCATTAGAATTTATGTGTTCTCTGGATCCATGCCTTGAAGTGGGGTTGCTGGATAGAATAGTAGTTCCATCTTTATTTTTTTGGGAATCTTCGTATTGTTTTCCAAAGAAGGTGCAATAATCTACATTCTACCAACACCATTGGAGTGTTTCTTTTTCTCATACCCTCTCCAATATTTTTTGCTTCTTGTCCTTTTGATATCGGTCAAAAAGGAAAAATGTTAAAAAAAACTGGGGTTAGATTCTTCAAGCCATACTTATAACCCTTGGTTTAAATATTTGCCTTTACTCTCATGCTGGAGTCCTTTGATGGCTACTTAAACAAGAATTTAAAAGTTTGAAAAATAGAATATTTAGAAATAGTCAACTATTTTGTGACTTTTGTTCTTCTGAGTATAGGGTGTATATGCAGAAATAACAGAAGAAAAATGTATGAACATAAGGAATCAAACTGGGATATTGGGAATCAAAATATAAGAATTCTTGCTTTGGGAATCCACAAAATGCAGATATTCAAGGGTTTCTTGTTCATTAAGATTAATTTTAAGTGTGTATATAGAGTTGAGAATTAAGTATTTTATTTTTTCACCATCTTTAAATATAAACAAACATGAAAATACACAAACATGGAAAATCTCTTATTTTACTACAACACAGTATTTTTAATTTGAAAGTTATATTATCTTCACCAAGTATAGGAAAATATAATCAATTCTAAGTTTCTAGAATCATGATGATATTTTTCTGGTTTTCTTTGTTTACCATTGTATTACAATATAATATTTTATTATAAAGTAGATATAGATACTACTCTTATTTTAAGTGAAAAAATATGCACAATCAATATATAAGTGTGTGACAAAACTCTTGTTAATTAGTAATACAATTATATCAAATGTTAAGAATTTCATATTTAATCAGGCCTTCCCTGAGGATGTGTACAAGGAAAAGCAGAGGGTTGGACACTGACTCAAATAAAATATGGCAACTCTTTTAGAAGCTAAAGGAATATCTGTTATAATTTATCCAAAAAGAAATTCTTTTCTCTACTGGGAAAGTGGGCATATTAGAATATTTTCTTTTCTAACATAGAATGCTGACCTTTAATATTGATTTTCTTCAAAATAAATAGTTTCATAGGTATATATTCTTTTATCTCTCTTCATTTGTGACTTGAAAGAAATGTCTAACTCTATTATTCAGATATCTTAAAGCACTTTTAAAAAACGCTCTGTAATTCATCTCTGTCATCTATATCTATCATCTATCTTCATCATCATCATCATTTACCCCCTCTCTTATTCCCTCCATATGTCTAATATTTTTTTATTTCTCCTTCTGAGCTTATTTAATAAGTGCTCATACTTGAAAATGAAATAAAATAAGACTATAAAAATTATAGTTCTTTGATCATAAAACTGAGTATGAAAAGTATTCTTTCTCTTGTAGATTTATTTAATCTTTGTACCTAGATGTGTCATAAGGCATCTTGATTAAGAGTTTTGATTTCCTAGGTTATTTAAATAAGAGAAGTGCCTAACACTAATTATTGTTCTGACATATCAGAGAAAGTCAGCTTCCTACTAGTAGAAATCTAGTTTTTCATCTTAAGAGAAAGAGTACAAAACAGCCTATCAGAAGTAGATGAAAAATCGTGGGTGGGAACTGGTGGGAAGGAAATTTGAAAAAAAAATTTTTTCGAATAATTGCTTTTGCTTTTTTGATAGTTCTTTAGCGTTTTTCAACAAGATGCTAAATTTATTTTGAAATTTAAGATAACTTTAAATAGGAGTAGATGACCTTTCTTTTACTAAAAGGGAGAAAGCCAAAAATGTGACACAGGTATGGAAAGAATATGATTCTGGAGAAGAAGGTCTAGGACTTGTAAAACTTCCAGAAATGTAATTAAGATTCACATTGTCCAATGTTTATTATAATGGCAAAAGTCATCACTATGTCATTTACATCCAATTTCTTCCCTTTATCTCTTTTAGCCAAAACTACCAAGAATTACCACATTGCATCCAACTATCCTAGTGCAGGGGCTGAATTCGTGAGGATCAGAGACACAATGGCAGTGTAGAACTTCTGAAAAAAATTATTGTTTTTATGGCTTTTATTAGGACACATATGAGGCAACATAAGCTATTTCAGAAAAATGGAAAAAACAAGTAAGCCTTCACTGTGTGTATGTTTTTGTAAATTTTTCATTGGTATAGATAAAAACATACTTGGAATTAGTAAGAATAATAATTCAGAGCTTAGCTCTTTTAGTGTGACTTATTTCCAAGCTAACTTATTGGTTTTGTTAAATTTTTGCAAATACTATAAGCTAAAATGTTCAAAAGGTAAGTCGCAGATAAAGAAATTTTTAATATATTTTAGGTATAAATTGCTTAAAGTCTTACGTAAAATTTGATAAGATGTTTTACATAACTTGAATGAATTGACAAGGCCTTGTAGAGAAAACAGTTCCAGATGGCAAACATACGTAAGGGATTTAGTCAAATACATTTTTGGCAAGAGTAATATGAATTTTGTAATCAGTTGAAAGCCAATGAAATTCAAAGCTGAGTCTAGTTAATCATCTATCATTATTGGTTAAAGAAGTATTTTAGTGCTGATTTCCCTCCATTCATCCTACCTTTTCTCTTCTCTCTACCCACAAGCCTTTGGCACAATGAAGTGGGTAACTTTCATTTCCCTTCTCTTTCTCTTCAGCTCTGCTTTTTCCAAGGGTGTGTTTCGTCGAGATGCACGTAAGAATTCTATTTTCAATTGTTCAACTTTTGTTTAATTTTCATAGTAAAAAAATAAGTAAGTTATGGGTCTTTAAAGATTGTTTTCCTTTAGCATTTATCTTAGACTGTAGTGATATTTTATATTTTTGAACATTTAGGAAAGCTATCTTATGAAGTTATTTTTAAAATCATATGCAAAAGAATTGATGAAAATTGTTTACTAATATTTTTTTCACATGAAGGAATTAAGAGTGACTTAAACTTCACAGAATATAGTTGAAGATACAGTTCATAACTTCACATTTCCAAAGGCTTATGTTCTTCATATTGATGTACAAAATGATAAATAAATACATAGAATTAGTTTTTTTGTACAATAATCTTATAAATAGAGATAGCATTTGTATTTTTCATTGCATATTGTCCTCTTGGAAGTTGTTAATAGACAATGTAAGAGCATTAGATCTTAATTAAGGTTTGATCTAAAACTATGAATATATAATATACTAACAGTATCACTGGTGATGGAATAACATGCTTAAATGCAGAAAAAGTAGTTCACCTTCATCTTAAGATTTTAAGGTGTAAACAAAGTCCAATATTTTTGAGAAATGAATATGCAAATCAAATAGAGGAAAATATGAGAAGTAATATCATATATCATGATAGTTGTTTCCATCAGAATTCAAACAAAGAGCTGAACTTTTTTCTTCCCCTCCACCTCCAGAAAAGAGTGAGATTGCTCATCGATTTAATGATTTGGGAGAAGACCATTTCAACGGCCTGTAAGTTAAAATTTTAAAGAGTCAAATTTATTTTTCTAATAGTGTTGATTATCATTCTAAAGATCTTATATTCCTCTAACATGAAAGTATGTACTCTGTAACAGTAAACATGACACATTTCATTGCTGTGCAGCTCAATGTGGCAGCCACTTGTGTCCACTTTGTGTGTCCACTGCCACTAATGATCAAAAATTAAACTGTAGTTAGTTTTAATTTGATTAAATTTATATAGTTACATTTGGCTAATGGCTACACTTTCAGACAGTATAGCTATAGAATTCTTATACAACCTGTGTGGTGACAAAGACTTTAATAATGTGGTCCATGTGCAGATTACTTAAATTTCTTCACCTAACAAATAGATATGTGGTTTCTTGAGAACATTTCAATATTATTTTAATCTGGTAAGAAATGAGAAAATATTTTATTTTTTAAATGTCAATCTCATTCTAAAGTCTGATTAAATTAAACATCTGTGTTTTGGATCAGGGTAATTGTTTTTGCTTGAAACACTCAAGGGCTTATGCAATGCCCATTGTTTTAACAAGCACATCTGTTTTGATCTACTCTCTTCTTGTTCAGCCTGAGTGCCTCTACTGACATGCATACACATATACCTAAACTTGATGAGAACACCTGTCTATGCTTAGAAAGCCACGTATGCGTGGTCGTGTCAGATAACAGCTGATGTGAATAGACCTGGATGCCAGGAAGGAGTATAAAGCATGGATCCTCTATAGTTACACAATTGTTCTCTAACAAGGGAAGCTACTTTATATGAAAATGCAATTATTCTAAATTTTTCTATGTCCTTTGTTTTAGGGTGTTGATTATTTTTTCTCAGCATCTCCAGAAATGCCCATTTGAAGAACATATCAAGCTAGTGACTGAAGTATCTAACTTTGCAAAAACATGTGTTGCTGATGAGTCGGCTGCAAATTGTGACAAGCCTCTTGTAAGTACATTCTGATTTTGAATAGTCTTTCTTTTTTTTGAAAGTTATCCAGAGCATTTCAAAGGAAAAGTTTCTCGTTCTGCTTTTTTAAATTATTGCTAACTAACCATATCTGTAAGCTGACATTCAAAAATGGGTATAATCACTGTTTATGCATGATAGTCTAGATATAGTTACATTTTGAAAACATTTCTCTATTGAGATCTAATACGAGTTATAGTGTATAGAAATGGAAATTGTCATTTATAAAACCCATTTTTTAAAAAAGTTGAAGTTCACTTGCATGTAGAATATAAAGAAATAAAACAAATGAACAGATTAACCTCAAAATTTAGTGGACATTCATTCGTGTTGATAGAATATGAAATTTTAGTATTTCCAGATAGGTCTTTAAAACAAGAAGCTTATGTTTCTTATGTATATCTTTCTGGGAGCATGTCTACTTTTTATTTACCACTGAGGGCTTTTCTCTTCTTAATTCTCTCTAAATGTTTCAATGAAGAATCAATAATTTAACCCCATACAATATTATGGCTCTAAATAGAAAAATGTTTCAATGCAATGATTTTTTGAAAATTAATTCTATCATGAACAGTATATTTTTCCTGTAAATACAGTTACATTCAAATAATAATTAACGAGGATACAATGGTTCCATTTAATAGAATGCACTTTGAAGCAATATTTCTAGAATTAAAGAATTTATATTTTGATGCAATAGATATAAATTTTGTTTGTGCTCCTCATTTTCTTGAATTGTATCTACTAAAAAGTTGGACCTCACAAAAAGAAGCAGGTCAGATATAAAGCTATATAAACACTTTCCTCCTTAATGTGAATTTGCCTTCTACTTAAAGGATTCTTTTCCTTGATTTTTCAATTATAAAAATGTTCTCATGGCCTTTAGCTTCAGGAGGAAACAGGAGCAATGTTCATTCCTTAATGCCATTGGCTGTTTTCTTTGTTCATTTGTCGTACTCACGATAGTAATGTGACAGCTAATTTTAATAAATTGCACGCAAATGGTAAAATCAAGGGAAGCTAGCCCTCAAGGAAAAGTGGATTTTTATATGATTTCTTAACCAAGAATTATCAGTGTATTAAACTTTCATAGTGTTCTTGGGGCAGAGAGAAAATAAGACACGGCAATTTGAAACTTGTTCTCTTCCACTTAGGAAACTCTCTTTGGAGATAAATTGTGTACAATTGCATCTCTTCGTGACACATACGGTGAATTGGCTGACTGCTGTGAGAAAAAAGACCCTGAAAGATATGAATGCTTCTTGCAACACAAAGATGACAACCCAGCCCTCCCTGCATTTGTGAGACCAGCGGCTGAAGTTATGTGCACTGCTATTGAGGAAAATGAAAATCATTTTATAGGACAGTAAGTAATAAGATAATTTTAATTTTAATTTTTTATTAAATTAACATTGTTTTATAACATATATTTCAGGTGTACAGTATAAACCACTATAAATCAACATCTGCATTCACTATTTTAAATTTATCAATAAAACTCTAATTCTATTTTCACCATAAAATTAACCCCCATTCTAACTCCTGATTTACCCATCCCCCAACCCTTTGTAAGTAATCAGAGCTTTTCATTCAAAATAAAAATTATAGTGAAGATTAAGATTCATTATAGCAATTACTATAACAAAAATATTTTCAACTGCAGTACTTTAAAACTTTTGTTCTAATGATTGTTCTCCAAAATATAATTTTTGATACTGCAAAATTCCTCTCAATAAAAATACATACTTGTGGAGCTCGTAAAACAAGAAACAACCTGCATAAAAATTTTGAGATTGACATACTAAAATATTATGAAAATAGATTATTCTTAGAAATAACTTAATTTTAATCAATACTATTTTCCAAAATTTAATAATTGAACTATTTACACATATATGTGAATATGTATATGCATACACACATACTTATACCTATATATGTATATATATATATATATATATATACACACACACACCCATACACACAATTTATACAGTTTAACTGTTTTATTTACTTAAAGAATGACAAAGGCAAAGCTATCATATGCCAATTGATCTTAATTGATAAATTAGATGATTTGGGGAGATTTTTGATTGCAGTTATTCCTGTATTACCTTATGTTATAGAAAATGACTTCATGCTTTTCTTTTTAATAATTTAGTTACTTATATGAAGTTGCTAGAAGACATCCTTACTTTCATGGCTTTAAGCTCCTCTACTATGCTAAGAGATATAAAGACATTTTAAAAGAATGCTGCCAAGCTGCTGATAAGACTGCCTGCCTGACACCCAAGGTATTCTCCAGAAAAAGAAGAGAAGAACCAATTCCTAATCAAACCTCTGAGTGGGGTCATCTGTAGCTAGATTTAGTCTCTAAGTCTATGATGTAAGCTTCTTTACCTGATGAGTAAAACTTCCTCACTCTTCTGTCCTGCTCCCCACCAAAGGCCCTTCATCCTCTTTGAAGGCCCCTGACCTCCTTGTTCCTCCTGAGATTTGCTCACATGACCTGATAGAAGACATCACTGTGAGGTGTCTAATCTCCCATCTCTTTTCACAGTGACACAGGGACACTCCTTTGTTAAACTTCACAGCAAATGGCCTTAGTTTTTATCTTTTCATGAACTTTTTTTATTGGGGATGGACTATAAAGTGGAGACTGAAGAGTCTGCATTCTTTCATTCACTCATAAATATTCATTATGTACTGCATTTTCCTTTCTTTGGAGTTCGTTGTTGATGTGAGAGTTGACAGATGAAGAATTGAAATGAATTATATGAAAATTAAAAATTGACAAAGTAATATTCACTGGAAAATTTGTATATTCTGTTCCTCCACTTGTCTGTCCAGTTCCCTTCTCCCTGGCAACACCTGCATGCTGATTCTTAGCAACCTAGAACCTACAGTGCGGTCAGACTGAGTTTCCTCTTCTTACACTTGCCAGTAGTAGGTGTAAATTATCTCTTTAGAATGTAATTTGGCATAGTTATATAAATGTATGAAGAGGTGTTTTATGTAGAATTTTCTTTTCTCATTTTCCCAAAATGATTTCTTTTTACAGCTTGATGAAGTGAAGGAAAAAGCACTGATTACAGATGCTCAACAGAGATTCAAGTGTGCTGGTATCCAGAAGTTTGGAGACAGAGCTTTCAAAGCATGGTATTTTAAACTTAGTTTCTATCTTTTTAGTGGTGTAAATAATAATGGCTCAGTTGACAAGATTGTGCATTTATATGGCATTTTGCACAGTGCTTTCACATACTTATATTTATGTTTGAAAATTATATTTTAACAGAGGTGAAATAAGAACATTAATGATAATTTGTCATTGTACTTACGATATTTTTTTCTAGACAGTCAAAGAATTTAGAGGCTATTTTTATTTTAAATTCTAGTACTGGTATTTAAATTCCTATTTAGATATAAAGATCAGGGTACTTATTCTAATGATTCATTATTTTTATAGAATTATATCTGTTTATTTTGCTTTATACCTTTCCCCACCCCACTCTCTAAGTTTCTGCTAGTTGTTATTTGTTCTGGTAACTAAATTCAGCCATCAAAGTTACTTCCCATTTCTCATAGCTATGGTTTGCTCTTAATCTTCTATTTTTTTTCCTAGAATCTGCTCTTATATTACTCAGATGGTTCTAAGAGTATCATTGTATTTGTCCATAAACCCCTTTATTTTCCCCAAACCCTTCTAGCTAGTCAACAATTAATTTACACAAACAGGAGATAAAATGAAAACAGAAAACTTTTGCAGGCTAACTAGAAACTGTCATTTATAATATTTTTCTTATTATCCCTACCAGCTATGCCACCAAAATCAACAAAATCAATAAACAATAGAACCCAACATGAAATTACTAACTTAAATATGTTCTGATTGGTTTTGGGGAAGAAGTATCTTTTATCAGATGTAGGCATCTCTGAAATGATTTGGGAAAACATATGGATGTTAGTCTTTTACAACCTGACGTGGAGTTTAGAGATGGTGATGGATTAATTTTGTGGTAAAGTATGCTTAAAATACCTTTATTTTGTAAAATATATATAATTTATGAAATTTCTTTTCTGAGACCTTTAGAGGTCAGGATGACTTTAATTGATGAAAAAAAGATGACTCAAGTTTATATGGCACTTTTCAGTTTATAAAATGCTCCCATATGTATTACCTAATTAAATCCTCACAACTCTTCATTTTAACAAGCTCTTTTGACTCCATAGATGCTGAATCTGATCTGCTTTTATGAATCACAGGATTTCTATCCGCCAATACATTTTTACCATGGATAATTATTTCCTTAAGAAAACATCTTGCCCTAAGATAACCATTTAGTTCAGGCTAGAATTAAAATAAGAAACAATAAGTTTTATGAAAGATTATGTGTTATTTAGTCCTAAATTTTATTTTGTTAAGTAATACTTTTCTTGTGCTTTCACTTGTTTTAAGCATGTTAATAATGTTTTGAGGGGGAAATTTTACTTTTAGGGCAGTAAGTCGTTTGAGCCAGAAATTTCCCAAAGCTGACTTTGCAGAGGTTTCTAAGATAGTGACAGATCTCACCAAAATCAACAAGGAGTGCTGCCATGGTGACCTGCTTGAATGTGCCGACGACACGGTAACGAATCCTTAGTGTGCACTTCGCTTGGTAGAATGATTTGTATCTGTGATGACATTGATGGTGGGTTGGGATTGTCTTCCACAACTAGTCTTTTCAATTCCTCCTCTACATGTACTTAATTTTTTTTTTTAACCTGGTTATTACTATCCTCTCACCAAATGATCTGATACACATACTCATTAATTTGTAATACATTTTGGTCGTATTCTGAGATTGAAGACACAAACAGAAAAAGAACAGTTTACAGAGGTGACTTTCTAAGATATATCTGGAAGGTGGTTTAGTGAAGAAGGACTTTGGAAGTATGTTTTCTTTGGAAATTACGTAATTTTTCACTCTTCATTCCTCCTTAATGAATTTCTTATGTTAAATTAGCATATATATCACATGGTATATTTTTACCCTAAATCCAAATATATGCCCAAATACCCAAATCTTAATTTCAGGATACTTTCTGGAAAATTTAAAGCAAATATATTAAGAATATATTTATTGTGGTAACCTGATTTGCGAAGTAATATCAACCCATATGTGTAAGGTCACAATCAAATATATGACACACACCATACCCACCACCAAATTACCAAACATCTTCCACTACTGACCATTGGATTCTACTATCACTTGCTCCACCCCTCACTTCTTCCCCACTGGAACCTCAGTTCTATTGTCAATGTCCAGAAATTATTTTTGTTTTTTTTTCTTTCTATGCAAAACAACTATTTTAAAAGTAGGACTTGTGACTAGATTCTTGACTAATTTTTCAGAAGTCTATTATATTTCATTTTGTTATTTGGTTTCAAATATCTGCACTTAACTTTGGAGGAATATTTGGAAAAACAGAACTGATTTTTAGTTTGTAACCTTAAATATTTTAGTGGCAGAAACAGAAAAATTAACGAATAGCTATTACAGACCTCTGTTTCTGACTTATCTTTTGTAAACCAGGAGAAACGTTCTAGTTGTTTTAGTTATGTCCAGATTAGGAGCACAGAATAAAAATATATTCATAGGAGGCCTGTCGTATGTCTGTTGTCTTACAGTACAATGAATATGTTCTGCCAATATAATTAAAATCTGGAGTGAAAGCGTATCATGTCAATTTACCTTGAACATTTTTCATCAACTTGCTTATAGATGGATCTTTCCAAGTATATATGTGATAATCAAGAAACACTCTCTAGTAAACTGAAGGAATGTTGTGATAAACCAGTGTTGGAAAAAGCTTACTGTATTGCTGAGGTAGAAAATGATGCTGTACCTGCTGATCTCGCCCCAATAGCTGCTGACTTTGTTGATGATAAGGAAGTTTGTAAAAACTATCAAGAGGCAAAAGATATCTTCCTGGGCACGTAAGTTGACAAGAACTATCCTTTCTTAGCTTTTAAATGGTCTCAAGATTTAGAAAGATATACTAGACTGTCATTTGGAGTTGCTACAATTTCTATGCTCTCTGCAATGCTTCTTTATCCTTCCCTCTCCTAACCTTTAAAATATTTTTGGAAAAATATTTAGTCATGAAAAATTTATTTTTCTTTTGTTATTTTTGTATCAGTTTACAGTACTATATGTGTTTTAAGAGACTAAGTTCACACCTTAATCAATATGTATATCACCCCATGCTATCACCAGAATTCCGGTGCCATTTGCCACTACAGATTTGTTCCTTTCCACCTCCCTCCCTCCTATCTTCTTACTCCATTTGGCAACCATAGTTGTGATTTGTGTCAAATAGTGTGATTTTTCATAGTTATGACATGCATTTCTCACAACTCATCTTATGAGATATTTACTCTATTTCTATGTTGTAGAGGAGGAAACTAACACTCTGATAATTTTAATAAATAGCCATCTAGTAAAATAAAAGTCTATCTAGTAAAATAAGTGACAAGGCTGTGATTTGAACACAGCTATTGTTAACTCTGAATCCCAAGTTCTTATACACTAAGCTTTACTTTATGGGGTTTAGTCAAAATCAGACCTTTGAGATCTGAGTTATCCCTGAGGTTAGTTATGCCATTTTTGTTGCTCATTTGTCCAACTTTGATTTTCATTAAACTAGGTTTTTATATGAATACTCAAGAAGACACCCTGAATATGCTATATCATTGCTGTTGAGACTTGCCAAGGAATATGAAGCCACCCTGGAGAGGTGCTGTGCCACTGCTGACCCTCCTGCATGCTATTCCAAAGTGGTAGGTTTCCTGAAGGAAAAATTTAACTTTTTATGGAAGAGTCCAATAATGAGAAATGTCTCTCTCAAATAGACTCAGACTTTGAAATGTTGTATAGTACCTTCTAGGTCTTTTCTTGTGATGGTTTCAATTCTGTGCTTAAACACTGAAAGAAAAATAGCCTTAATTTTAAATGTTTAATAAAACCTAGAATAGGTGAGAAGATAAATGCCATGACAAGAGTTATCTCTAGTTAAACAAAATTTTGACCATGCTATTTCTCTTTTTCATACTAAGGTGCAGCAAATGTATATACTAATTAAAAGAGATGTGAAATAATATCCTAAAGAAAATTATAAAATCTAGTCATTTAGAATTCTTTAATCTCTTTTCAAGAATGTTTAGGGATGATTTTATAAGATTTTATTAAGTCAGTAGAGCAAACCTATTCTGTAGGACTGGTGACATATTTAGCTGTATAAAATAGGAGGTGAGCATGTTTTAAGATATTTAGCACACAGTATATACAGGGTATCTGAACAAAAGAATCAGAGAAAAATAGTTTTTATTTTTTATACCAAGGATGTGTTAAATATCAGGTCCCATTCTGAAACTGATGATAAAGGTAAAATTTCTTATCCTGGAGAGTTCAGAATCTACCTGGGAAGATGCCTTAATAATAATGAAATTTACAGTCATATACATAATTTTTATTTATTTTATTTGATTTATACCAGTTACTGTTTTAATTTCATTAGTTCACATGATTTACAGGGCAATTCTGTGAGGTGAGTTCCATCTTCACCTCTATTTTAGAGGTAAAGTTTCGAACCTGGGAGATGGGAAGTTGGTTGCATAACGCGAAAATGAATCAAATGACCCAGCTCAACCACCAGCAGTTGCGCTCTAGAACCTAAAGCTTCTTAATCAGTTTTACTGAACAGCTAGTGCAAATAAATTGTGTGGACATTCTGTAGTAGGTTGGGTATCAGAGACCTATTCGCACAGCTTTGAACAGAAAGGCGAAGGATCTCTCGCGTCATAGAGTGGTGAAAAATAACGTGAATCTGGTCTTCCAGTGGATACTGTAAACACAATTCTTTTATCTTTCAGTTTGATGAACTTAAACCTCTTGTGGAAGAGCCTCAGAATTTGATTAAGAAGAACTGTGAACTTTTTGAAAATATTGGAGAGTATGGCTTCCAAAATGAGTAAGAGTTTTTTTATCAATATATAATTATTTAAGACTTGATAAATAGATCATTTGTTAAAGAATTTTTTTTCACAAAAGTGCAGTATTATTTCTGATCTCTCTCCACCAAGAAAGACAGGAGAAAAAGAAATAAAGTAGTTGATGTGATGGAGAGGCCTATATATTGAGTTCAGTTTTAAAAAATTGACCTCGAGATGGAGAGGGGAAAATGCCAAATCTTGGGATATGAAAAAATTAGAATGCCCTTTGAAGGTTAAAGCATAGTTAATGGGCAGATTAATTCCAGCAATGCATTACAGAGCGGGGAATATTAGACCTTAAGTACCTCAAGTAGTAACATGGAAGCTGATTACTAATGTCTGAATATGAGTCTTATCTATGGAGGCAAAAACAAGAAAGAACACATTACTCAGTGGACATTCATAGTTGTATTTAAACAAGTTAAAACTCTTAACTGTGGGTGCTAGGAGCAATAACAATGAATAATACATAGTCTCTTCCCTTGAGTAGATAATATTCATATATTAATTTTCAGTGGGGACTGACATTCTTAGTAAATGATTTTTCCATGCTGGATACTACGCCAAATTGATTGCTTACTTTGTTTCTTTAATTTAATTTTTACAATATCCCTTTTGAGTCAAGTATATTTTCTGCCATCTTTTAAGTGAAAACATTCATTCATGACTTTTAAATTTGGCACAGTACTGATACATATTAAGCTCTCTCTAGATTTTATTTAAAGAAAAAGTAAATATATCACAAATATATTAATAAATATATTAATAGCACTGAATTATAATAAGGTAAATCACTTTTCTCAGATTATAATATACAGCTGGTATTCAAAGTTAAACTTGGCTATTTGTTCAGGACAAGGTTTCTACCTTCTCCCATTTTAACTGACTTTGGCAAAGTGTTCTCTGCTTGACATTTGTATTAGAAAAAGACAGTTTCTTGCCTAACTTCAGTCACATGGACTATTTTATTACAGGCTCATAATTCGTTATACCAAGAAAATACCCCAAATATCAACTCCAACTCTCGTGGAAATCTCCAGAAAACTAGGAGCTGTTGGCACCAAATGTTGTAAGCTTCCAGAAGCAAAAAGAATGCCTTGTACTGAGGACTTTGTGAGTCTTTCAAATATAATACAGCTAATACTAATGAAATTTTGCCTTTAATATTCGCTACACTAACTTTTAGAAGAAACTGTGGACATGTGTATGTGTGTGTATGTGTGAAATAGTGGCAACCAGAATTTGGTCATCTATATTATCTTGACCATAAGAGTGAGGATTTAGAGAATGTACTAAACATACAAATTGTTTAGGAAACATTTTATACATTTTCAATATTTCATCCAGGCATCTAAAAATATTTCACTCTGGGGATTTTCCTTTAATGTTTGATTATTTTTTCCCCACTGCAGAACCTATCTCAGGACTCAGCTCAGACTATTTTAATCAGGGATTTTCTCATGTAAATTATTTTAAAATGTAGCCATATTTAAAAGAGAAAACATTAAAAAAAATCCCTTATTATTTGTAATTCTAAAGTTAAGCAAATCACTTCTTCAAATTAAACTGAGATTTAGTGTTGCTAGTTATATATAACAATTCTTTAGGTTCATTGGAATGTAGTTTATGTAATATTTTAATTATCCTTCCTTTCAATTTCTGCCCTTCCTGGCTGTTCTTTAGCTGTCCTTGATCCTGAACCGGTTGTGTGTGCTACATGAGAAAACACCAGTGAGTGAAAAAGTGACCAAGTGCTGTACAGAGTCCTTGGTGAACAGACGGCCATGCTTTTCGATTCTGCAGCTTGATGAAACATATGTTCCCAAAGACTTTAATGCTGATACATTCACCTTCCATGCAGATATATGCACACTTCCTGATAGTGAGAAACAAATCAAGAAACAAACGTGAGTATCTCATTCCACATGCATTTATAATTGTGGTAATAAGAACTGCAAATAGATATGCTAAACTTTTTATGAAGCAGTAATTGTGTTTTCAGAAGACATTACTCAAGTATTGCTACTTATTGATGAACAAAGTGTCAATAAAGTGGAGAGATTTTTGCTTTCTCAGAACCCCCACCTTCCCCCCTGCCAAACGCCTGTATTACTACCTTACCTATAAATCATTCAGAATAATTTTGTGGATAAAACTGAATCAGAATAATATTTTAAGCCAGATCCAGTAGACAAAGCTGAACAATTAACCTGTGCATTTGTGCATATAGAAAATTAGTAGAAATTATAGGAGATTTTATTTCTAGGCATAAATCGTTATTTAAAAATTATTGTTTGAAGCCTACATGTAAAGCAAACCCTCAATATGTGACTTTTGATAATGACGCTTGAATGAATAATATCTAAGAATGTGAGTCTGAAGCTTTAGTCCCTTTGCTGTTACAATGGGTTAGAATTACATGAAATTAGCAACAAAATTTGCTTACATCTCTGAGTCTAATCATGGTCATAGACTTGAGTAATATTGCAAAAATCTGTCATATACATATGACTCTCTCTCTAGCACTGTTGTTTCTGAAGATAGCAATAAAAGAGAACCAACAGATACATAACATTGGATAGTCTAATTTCCTATTAACTGCCATTATAAACTTTGAATGGGACAAATTTCAAAGACTAAATATAAATATTCTCGGATTAGAAAAATTTTATTGAAGTACAAGATCCTTAAGTATTTAAGAATCACTTTTAGTTCTTAAATAGCTATAAAATTCAATATAATATATTTTCCAAGATTTAAGTAACTTACAAAGGCAATGACATAATTGTTGCCTAGAATTTACTGACGAGAGATTTGTTGATTTACCAAATTATTGAAACTGATGGTGACCAATTCACATTGATTATCTACTTGATCCTTCCACCAACTTTATGAAGGTGAATTGTCTTCTCATTATTCAGATGAAAATACTGAAGTTTATCATGATAACTTGAACTGGAAGTTCAGAGCTGCCTAACTCCAAGATTTTAAAAATTTTTAAGAGCACTAGTATCTTTACCACCTTTATTTTTCTTTATGCGAGTAACCTTTTTTTCTCTTTTTAATTATTTTTCTTAAAAATGCAGTGCACTTGTTGAACTATTGAAACACAAGCCCAAGGCAACAGAGGAAAAACTGAAAGCTGTTTTGGGAGAATTCACTGCCTTTGTAGAGAAGTGCTGTGCAGCTGCAGACAAAGAGGCATGCTTTTCTGAGGAGGTACTGAGTTGACTTCTTTCAAATGTATATAATTTCCTTTGTTGATGATTTGATCAGTATGGGACATAGATGTTTATATATCTGAAGTACAGTTCCTATAAGTGGGACATAAACCTTATTCAGCATACATTTTTCTGACAAAATGATTTAAATAATTTCTTTTTAAATTGCTTGCTATACTGGGATAAATTATTAAGTGTTCTTAATATTCTTCTGTTTCCATACTTGTGATATCTACACATATCTGTGGGCATATTTTCAAGGCCTGAAATATTTTGATGAAGACATCATAAATCAAAACAGTAACTTAAACATTTATATGAAATATATTGTTTTTTATTTGATGACTATAGGGCTTGAGATTTATATCAGTGGAGAAGTTTATATTTAACTGTCTGAATCATTAAAATTTTGTCTTGCATAATAGTAATTTTGTTTATTTCTTTGGTGGCAATGCATGCAAATGAGCTTCCTTCTAGAGATTCTAATACTAAACTGGAATGAAAGGATGTAGTGTATATACACTTACTTTGTAACTACCGATGGCTTGTGTGAATGTTAATTTGCATGCTATTCATGATACTCATGTTTTCCTCATATCTTTCATTTCCCTTTGTTCAGGGTCCAAAACTTGTTGCTGCAAGTCAAACCACCTTAGCTTAAAGTCACAGAATCACAAGCATATCAGGTATATATATATATATATATATTTCTTTAAAAATTAATTATCTTGCTTATCGTGAAAATAGCAAAGATTGACCGACCATTTGCCAGGAACCATGATGACCATTGCTAACCATTGCTGATGTTCTTTATGTATATTAACTTATTATATCTCAAAATAGTTTCCAGAGTTGAGTAACATTATTATTCTTATACTCTCATTTAACAAATGAGTAAATGAAGGTATTTATCAAGGTCTAGGTTATACCTATCTTGTTCATATATTTTGAGGGAAATTTAAAATATACAATAAACAAGCTTTTCTCCATCTCTCGGCCTCAAGTCTAAAACCTGGGTCCTGTGGTTAATATGGCCAGTACCTTAGCTAGAGAGCCACAGGAGTGTGACTGAATATTTTTTGTTAGAATAAGTTATTCATCTAATTTTTAGAATTAATTATTTTCATAGTTTTTCAAAAGATGTCTATTCCAGTCACTAGGTTTTAGCTTATTTTTTGCTCACTTGTAATAACTATACTGTGCATTTCAGTCTGACAGCAGCCTTTTTTCTCTGTTAGCTCAATCTTATTAAAGTTATTATGTAAGTTCTTATATCAGCAAGGCTTTCTATTCAGACATATAACTTTGTGGAGGCACCTGCTTTGTTTGTACTTAACTTAGATCTAAAGTAGGTGATTCTGAGGAGTGGTAATGAAACTCCTATGACTGTGAAGCCTGAGGAGTCCAGTGGCGTCAGTGAGGAAGAGGGTTAAATACTTAGTGGTGTTTCCACTCCCCTAGCCCAGTAGAAGAATTCAGCTGCCAGGAGTGTGGGGCAGGCTTGATTTATTTTCACTATTGAAAGTTTTAGAAAGACAACCAAAGCAATTTAGCACTCATGTAAATAGATTGGAAAAACTGGTGCCATTTCAAAAGCTCTGCTTACATTTGTTCTTTTGTTTTCCAGCCAATTCTGAGAATAAGAGAAAGGAAGAGAAGTGAAGATCTGCTTTTCTTTGCTGTCGATGTTGATGTTAAACAAACATCCTGTTTAAAGAACACAAATTTCTTTAAATATTTTGCCTCCTTTCTCTGTGCTGCAGTTAATAAAAAAAAAAAAAATCTGACATTATGTTCCAGAACTATTATTTGTCAAATACATGTTGTCATCCTAAAACTTTTGTAGACTCTGTGAAAGTCCTATTGTTATCTCATTCCCACTTCAGTGGAGGATTTCTAGTTCCTTTGGGACTAATGGAATTAAAGAATCATTAATACTCTGTTGATTTATGGATTATAAACATTGAAACAAATATTTCAATGCTATTATAATTCCGAATAAAAAATATAGATTATGATATAAGCAAGTTATATAAACTATGACACTTCCCTACCCCTAGAACTCTCTAAGAAATCTGAGGTACAAAGATCAATATGATTATTAAGATTGTTAATTGAACTGGGAAAAAAATTCGATCCTAGAAGAAATCTAAGATAATTTAGAATGACACTACATGAAGAACATAAGAAGTTTTACAAGTTTGCAGAGGGATTACTAAAACAAGGGATTAAGAGCTCTGGATACAGATATTAACGTATTTAACAGTATATACTGGTGACATAAGAAATGGAGGGTAAAATTTTCTTGCAAAAAAAATTAAGATGTTATAATCTGTACTTGGCCTCATTCCTTCTTCCCAGATTTAACCACCATAATATCAGATCATTGCCTATAAATTTTCATACTTACAAGTCGCTTATTGTCTTGTCAATTTGTATTTTTTAAATTTGTATAGATTTTTTTCATGCTATACATGGTTGCAGTTATACAACTTGTTTTAGACCTTGAAAATAATACTTTATCCTCTCCTTTAAGTATGATGCTTGTAAAATATATTGGTAAAATTTAAAAAAGGGCTTCTTCCATTTCTGGAATGTTAAATTCATGCTTCCCATCCCTCCATTCTTACCCTAACACTATTTTGTCACCCCTCAAAGTTACTGCTTCAAATAATTTCTTATATTTGCTGAAAAAGTCAGAAATATCAAAAAGTCCAAAAGGGACTTTCAACTCTGACTACTGACTCTTCAAATGTTCTGTAGGCAGACCTAGAACATTTTTGAGTAAGGTGTTTCCACAAAACTAGACCCAAGAAGGCTAGGTTAGCCTCCATATCTTGACGACATTCTCACCATGGCACCAAAGGGAGCTTTACAACATTTGGAGAACTATGTTCTAAAACTCTCTGAGCTGTACTTCTTTTTTCAAAAGGATCAATCAGATTCCCAGAGTTGCTGACACTAGACTCTTGAGTAGTCCAGGAGTTCAAGTCCTGCTTTCACTGGAGAGAATGACCTGGAAAACACATTATTCTGCTTGGTTGGCTGTTGTAATATGTCTTTTGCTGCAGTGTGTGATATTGGCTCACTAGAATGATGTGTAAACACATGTGTGTGAATTGGTCTCATTATATCAAAGGGTATATGATATTCACATCAATTGTCATTGGGATGTTCAGATTAGGCACTTAATTAAGGTAGTATTTGGTAGGTTTCTCCACAGTAAAGTTCTTTTTCCTTTTCCAGACTCTATTTTCAGAAATGAGGCATTTAATACAGATCACACTCAAAGTGGAGAAGAGAGAGATGAAACTCCTGAAAGAGGTAGTGTCAATATGTATTATTTAGAATTCTTTTGTAAAACATTTGTCCCTTTATCATTTATTTATTAATATCATTTAAATTACTATGAACTCAAGTATATTTATTGTATACTTTGGGTTATAATTCAATACTACAATATTTATTTTGTTTTTCAAATAATTACAGTTTTGGCCATTGGAGTTCTTTTAGAAAGGCTCTTGTGTCCTCTTGACATTCCCTAAACTTTGATTTTTGAAAACATCTTTACTTTCTGGCCATATGAGATATTCAGGTTCATCTTACCATTTCCCTTCCCCAGACTTGGAAAAAGTTTATTTTTTTTTAAGGAATCCTGATTATATTTTTGCTAGAGAATGATGCTAGATACAAAATTCTGAACTTTGAGTGTGCTCATTGCTAATGGGTATCACTGCTTCTAGACAATTGAAAGGAATAGAGCTAAGAATATATATGTGAACACTTACCCAAGCATTTGCACATATTTTCAATTATTTCTCTATCAATCATATGTATCTATTATCTATCTATCTATCTATCTACCTATCTATCTATCATCTATACCTATCTGGATAAATATGAGTTCATACTGATTTCTCTGACTGTAACCCAGAACCACAAAATTTACTACCCTTGCTTATTTGTACCTTCTGTCTTTACAATGAGAAACTTAGTTCCTACTATCTTCCATCCACTTATCTATTTGTTTAATCCCAGGATGCATGTGAGGTAGTTTCAGAATTGTTAACTTGTACCTCCAGGAGAAACACATTTACAGGGAAAAGTACAGGGTGAATATACAATTCTTTTTGTCTTTAGTTTTATACTATCCAATCATTTTCCATAGTTACTTAGGTCAGCTCCATTTTCTCCCTACTTCCCTACTTTCTCCCTACAGTTACACAGTTGAGTTTTGCATGGTTCACTCACACTAAACACAAGATGCGATTGATGTCTGGGCTGTTGACTGAACTTTAGTGGGAACTCTTTTATCTGTGTGTTCCAATAAGGCAGCCTCTGTATACAGTACATATAGCTGGTGATGTTAGAGTAGATAGTAAATTAGATTAGGATTCTTGGGTGCAGGGAGATGAAGTGACCAGTGATACCCCCACTACCAGACCAAAAGTCTGGTGTTTTGATGTTAACTAATCAACTGAAAACTTCAAAATAATGGAAGTATACTTGGCCCACAAGTCTGTGAAACTTGTAATGTCATTATATCTTGTGATTTTACAGTTATTGTAAAAAAATACTATTTTTGTTTAAAGAAAAGGTACAGGCAGAAATGAAGATGATCAGGCAGGCAGATAGGAAAAGAGAGGAGGAAGAATTTTTATTTTATTTTTATTTAGTTGTTCATACTGGTTATTCCCCTTGAACCAGGACTTGAACCTGGTGGTATGAGGCCTGTGTACTTTGGAGGCAATTGACCTAACCACTACTCCACCAGGCCATGCCATGAGCAGACCTTTCTGGTATTAGTTCACTTATATATTTTTCTCTTCAACTAGATAATATTTCTCATCAGATGGGACCATGAATTAGAAATGAAAGAATGAAAAGAAATAATCATCAATTACATGACTTATGTGATAACATCAAGAGGAATAACATTTGCATCATAAGACCCATGGAAGAAGAAAAAGAAAATGGTAGGAACCTAATGTGAGAAAACAAGAGTTGAAAATTTCCCTAATGTATGGTAGGAAATAGACACACAGATTCAAGTAGATCAAAGATTTCTAAACAGAAGAAATCCAAACAGACATATACTAAGACACATTGTCATTAAATTACAAAAATCAAAGACAAAAGATCCTGAAAGCCATTAGACAAAAATGCATTTCCTGTAAGGGAACCCCATAAGATTGTCGATGGATTATTCAGCAGAAGAGCTATGTGTAAGAGGGAATGACATGATATATTCAAAGTGCTGACATAAAATAACTTTCAACCAAGAATACTCTACCTATTTTACATCACATACAATTGAAAAAACAAAGCTAAAGAAATTCATCACAAGTAAAGCAAGCTTGCAAGAACTACTAAAGGAATTCTTATAAAATGAAATAAATCTTCACTTAGAAGCAGGAAGACATCAACAACATAAATTGTAGAGAGGAGGAGAGTAAAAATGTGAAGCCTTAGAACAATTATGAAATTAAGTTACTTTCAAGTTCAGAAAAGTTATAAACATGGAAATCTATATGCCTATCCCAGAGTAAATTCAAGACATAACTATGTAGAAAAAGAGAAGACTATTAAAAGGTAAACCAAGCATAATAAAATGTTTTCAAATCACATGAGAAGAGACTAAGAGATGAGCAAATATAGTCTGGAAGGACACTCATAGAACATTATCTAAGTGACATTACACACTTAAAAAGTGACAGTTATTGCTATAAAGATTCATGATTTGATCTCACCAATCAAAATACGTAGAATGGCTTAATGGGTTAGAGCATAACCCAAATTTCTGCTGCATAAAGGAAACTCACTTAAGTCTTAAGTATAAATATAAACTCAGTCAAAGATTGGAAGACAATCCTACAATCAAATGGCAATCTAATAAAAATAGGGTAAGTGATACTTGTAGTGTGTAAAATGGACTTTGAAGAGCACACCAAAAGATTGGAATGAGCATTACATGAGTAAGGTGTCAATTCAGTAAGAGAAAATATTTCTCATTAATAAATATGCATCAAAAGAGTGAGCATCAAAACAGATAAAAGAATTATTAGCAGAATTAAAGAGAGATATCAACAGTAATACAATAAAACTATTTCAATGCCACACTAACAGCAAATGGACAGATCAACCACACCGAAAAATACCAGGGAAACAAAAACTTTAAATGACAAATTGGAACCAATGAGTTTAATAAATATTTACCAGACACTTTACCCAATAAATGAAGAATTCACATGTTTCTAAAATACTTATGGAACATTCTCAAGGATAGACCATAGATTGAGAAACAAAAGAAGTATCGACAAATTTAGAAGTTTGCAATCATACCAAGTATGTCCTCTGATTACAATGGTATGTAAAGATCAACCAAGAAAGAAAACTGGAAAATTCCATAATATGTGGAGTTTAAATGTATATCTCTGACTTTTGGGTCAAAGAGGAAATCAAAGGCGAAATATAAGTTACTTGGAGACAAATGAAAGTGAGTACATGAGCTAGCAGAATTTATGAGATTATGAAAATAATAATAGTGAAATTTATAGCAATTCATACCTACCTCAAGAACCAAGAAAAATGGCAAATAATCTAACTCCACAACTAAAGCAACTAGGAGAAGAATAATTGAAGCTAAAAGTGCATATTAGGAAGGAAATAATAAAAATTTGAGCAGAAATAGGAAAAATAGAAATTAAAAAATACAGAAAATCTATGAAACCAAACACTTTTCTTTGATAAAATAAAGAGTGACAAACCTTTGACTAGGCTCACTAAGAACAAAAGAGAACTCTGATAACTAGAATCAGGGAGGAAAATGAAGAAGTTACAGTGGTTTTCACAGGAGTGTAAAGCATCTTAAGAGACCACTATGAACAGCTATATGTCAATAAGCTGGACAGCCTAGACCACATGGACAGATTTTAGAATCATACAGTCAAGCGAGACTGAATCTGTAAGAAACGAAAACTTGAACAGATCTATCACAAGCAAGGAAATTGAGAGAGTATTCAAGAGTTCCCTAAATTAAAATTTCAGCATCATATGGCTTTACTAGTGAGTTTTACCAAATTCCAGAGAAGATACATCTATTCTGCTCAAGCTCTTCGAAAAAACTGAAGAACGTGGACTAGTCCCAATCATTTTCTATGAAGTTAAGATTATACTGATAACAAAAGCAAGAAAGATAGCAACAAAAAAAGAAAATTACAAACCAATATCTCTAATGAACATAGATGCAAATCCTCAGCAAAATATTAGACAAGCGAATCCATCAATATATCAAAAGAATCATCTATCATGACCAAGTAAGATTTATTCTGAGGATGAAAGGATGATTCAACACACACAAATCTATTTATGTAGAGCAACACATCAACAAAAGGAAGGAAGACATTCATGCTGCCATATCAAAGATGCAAAGTAAAAATTTGGCAAGATTTGGTACACCTTTGTGCTAAAAAATGTATATAAAATAGGAGTTGAGGGACCATATTTTAACATAATAAAGGTAATATATGCTGAAACAACAGCAAACATCAAACTTAATAGTAAAAATTGAAAGCATTTCCTCTAGGATTCAGAGACTATCCACTCTTACTGCTACTATTCAACATTGTACTGGGGGCACCAGTCAGAACAATTAGGCAATCAGAAGTAATAAAAAGAATCTAAATTGGAAAAGAAGAAGAAAGTTGTAACTATTTGCAAATTACATAATATGTAGAAAACACTAAATTCTCCATTAAAAATTGCTAGAATTAATTAATGAGCACTGTAAAGGGGCAGGCTACAAACTAACATACAAAAATTGATTATATTTTCATATGTAAAAATGTGATAAAGGAAAATGAAATCAAGTAAACTATCTCATTTCCAATAGAAACAAAAAAATTATATACGTTTTAATGTATTTAACAAAGTAAGTGAAAGACCCGTGCAATGAAAATACTAAGACATTGTTAGAGGATGATACATCAAGATGGAAAGATAAACTATGCTCATGATTGGCAAGAAATAATATTGTCAAAAAAACCCTCTTACCTAAAGCAATATACAAGTTTAACGTAATTGTATCAATACCCCATTGGCATTTTCCAAAGAAATAGAACAAAAATTTAAAATTTATATGAAATCACCCAAACCCTGACTAGCCAGGGCAAACGAGAAAAAAGATCAAGTGGAGATATCACATTCTCAGATACTGAGCTATACTGCAAAGTGATAGTGATAAAAACTGTATGGTATTGAAATAAAAAAAGAGTAATTTATTAGTGGAATAGAGCTGAATCACCAGAAATAGACTCACACATAAATGCTGAGATAATTTAAGACAATAGAGTCAAGATTATATAATAGATAAAGGTATGTTTTTTTCAATAAATGTTGTTGGGAAAACTGAGCAGTCACATGCAAAAAAGAATGAATCTAGGCCTTTTTCTAACATCATAAACAAAAACTAATTCAAAATGGAACAAAGACTTGGACATTAGATAAATATCATAAAATACTTAAAAGGAAACATAGATATTGTGTTCCCTGACATTGGCCTTTTTGGGAAATCAACTCCAGAGGAGGGCAAACTAAAACAAAAATAAACAAGTGGAACTATATCAAACTAAAAAGCCGCTATACAGAAAAAGAAACTTGCACCAAAATGGAAAGACATCCTACTGAAAGAAGATATTTCCATATCATCCACCTTACAAGGGCTTGATACCCAAAATATATAAAGAACTCATGAAACTCAACAGAAAAACAACTCCATCAAAAAATGGGTATCAGATCTGAATAGACACCTCTCTACATAAGACATGCAGATGACCAACAGTCACATGAAAAGTTGTTTCTCTTCTCTTGTATTAGGGAAATACAAATCAAATCAACATTGAGAACAGACACTTGTGGCTTAGCAGCTAACTACATGGTTTTGGCTCATAACCTCCATACACATTATAAGACCTGGGTTTGTGAACTGGAGTCGGGGAATAGCCAAGAAGAACAACTAAGTTAAATCAATCAGTAAATTAATAAATAGATTAATGTCTGACTAGATCAGATTTTTCCTATTAAGCAAAGGAATGTTACCCATAACCTCTCATCCTTGTGAACACATTTCACATTTGTTATTTTGTCTGAGTATGCTAATAGTTTTAAGACACAATAAAAAAATTAATAATCTCTGAATGAACTGATTTTTGGTTATTGTTATTATAGCTCTCAGTTAAATCTGACTAATGAAACAATAGCTTCCATGTAGTAAGAACATGAGCAAATTTCTTTACAGACAGTCTTGCTTTTCAGGTGGCTGAGTCATTTGAGAGGTTTTCATATTTTAATTTCTTTAGCACTCCCTTTGGTTACTCATCTAAAATGAATCCAAGGGAATATGAATGATCATTAGTATTGTCTGGGGGCTTAGATTTGGATGGGTTGGATGGCAGAGAAGCATCAGATATATGGTACATGGCTAGAGGCTAATGGCTAGAGGCTTTTAAATTTTCAGTATGTCAGGATTGAGGTGAGTCAACTTCTTTTGACATGTTTACCTCCATTTCCCCTTCTAATTTACATACTAGAGTATATTTCAATAAAAATTGAAAACCGTAGGAAGAAATAGAGTATCAGTATCAAGTTACTCATGGTCCTTAGCACATGGCTGCATTTGGCTCTTCATCAACAGACTGAAATTCAATGAACTTTTGAAAGGCTCTGTATCCAAGACTGGATCGGGTGTTACATAAAGTGAGCAAAAGACAAGGTTTACGTCTTCAAGGACCTAATTAAATTGGGAATGTAGGGAAAAATCATAGCATTTCAGTTGTAAGCACATATTGCCTAATAAGGAAAAAGAAAAGAAAAGGAAAAAAAAAAACTTTTAGGAAAACCAAGCCAAACAGAGATTTCATAGCTCAAACACCAAAGTTCAATCCTTAAAGGCCGTAGACAAGCATCGGTTAACCTGTCCTACTGGGATCAGACTTAGATGGTCTGATTGATTAACAATGAACCCTCTGGTTCCGGTTCTTTTCTCCTTTTTGTTAGTTGTCCACTAGGAATTCATGGACAGAACGGCAGTCCATTCTAAAATTCCCCTATTTCTCAGTATGGTTTAATAGAATAAATAGTGCTGAGCAGATTGGGAGCATGGACACCCGAGGTGAGATAAGGAGAGGCTCTTAAGTTTTGTGAAGTTTGTTTAATGAGATTGTTGATTGTTAACACCTACCTGAATTTTCCAACAAGTTAACAAATGGCAGCTTTGTCAAGAATGTGTACAATAGAGAGGGAGTACAAAGAACTTAGAAGCGGGGTGCTAGTGGAGGGATTGGGACCCCTCCGAGAAAAGAAGTGCTGGGTTGAGGCTAAGACATGTGATTGAGGTATGCAGAACAGTGGAATGGAAGACAGGGATTATTATGAAATTCAGTGAGGAGTCAGAGAGCAAGATAAATGGCACATGTAGACTTTCCTCAGTTTTCCACTTAGCCTATGTCAGTGTCTGTCTGATTTGCACATGACCTCATTATTTTATGACTTCTTCAACTTTCTCCATTTGCTTCAAATATTCAACTCCAAGATTTTCATTCTTAAAAACTCCTTCACAGAGAAAATGGAAACACCATTCAATAGAAAATGCAACCACTTCCTGACTTCTGCATATGCAGACATAAAGCTTTTCATCCACATACCACCAACCCTCTTTAGTTACCTCCCTTCATACAAATTTCTTGAAAGAATGATCTCTAACAGTTATTTATTTCTTACTCCTTTTCACCTCTCTAGTCTCTCCGATCTGGTTTTTTATTTCATTATTCTATCAAAAAAACTTTATTAATAATATCGTTTGTGTACATATGGAAACTCTACACAGTTCTATCTGCAGAGTCTCCAAACAGCAGTCTTTGGGACACATCTCATCTAGGAGCAAATACGTCAGTGACTTCATCTGACCTTGGGAAGAAGTACTCCTGTAAGGGGCCCTCTCAGACTTTAGAAGGGATTTAGGGCTCTTTGGAGTTCCAGGGTCAGGGTGTCTGCATCATGGTTTGAGAAAAAAAAAGAAGACTTGTTTGATGGACACATCTCCTTGCTTTTATGGACTCTTTGCCATGGGGGCAGAGCATAGTTGGAACAGGCCAGAGAAATCCTGAAGCGTGGATTTTAAACAAGGAATCTCTTGCTTGTTTCAATGCCAGTACTACTTCTAAATAGCCGTTCAGTCTGTCTGCTTTCATCTATTTCTACACTAAGGTTGTAGCTCAAGATTTCACTCTGCTGCTAGGACTGTTATCAGTCACTGCCCAGTATTCCTGTATAAACCGTGGCCTCTCTGCAATTCCACATATTGCAGACCAAAACATATTGCTGAAGCATAAATTAGATTATATCATTGAGCTAGAGACACCATTCATATTTTTGTCTTTTTCAGAATAAAACCAAAAAAGCTGTAGCTATGATGACATGCAATGCTATGTACTCTCATAGCTCACCCTGTGCTTCCACCAACTCTGTGTGGCTGGTCTTTTTGTTTCTTTTATTTTCCTTTTTATCTCAGGCTTTTGCACATACTATTTCCTTTGCCAGGAAGACTTTTCTTTCTTATTTCTTCATGTCCATTTAAAAAATCATCAATTTTAAAGTTATGCCCCAGCAGCCCTGGTGGGGCACTAGTTGGGTTAATTACTTTTGAGGGTCACCGATCACATGCCCCTCAGTTTGATTCCAGGTCTGGAGGAAAGCAACCAATGTGAGCAACTAAAATGGAAATAAAATACAGTGCTTCTCCTCCTCTCTCTTTTTGACTGACTGCCTCTTTCCTTAAAAAAAAAGTATATATATATATATATATATATACACACACATATATGCTGCATATATATTTTACATATATACCTATATCTATATCTATATCTATATCTATAGGTATATATATATAGGTATATATGATGATGAATATAAAAGTCATGTCCTGGGGTATGCCCTTTGTCTCAGCAGCTGAGACACTGACCAGCAGCCGTGTAATGCCTAAAGACATGGGATTGCATTTTAGGGTGTGAAAATCCAAAATAACTAACTGAAAAAAGATGTTTCTTTCTCCTCCTTCTATAAAATGCTTCATCCTTCTCTCCCTTCTTTCCTCATTAAAAAAAAAAAGTAATTCCCAAAAGGAGTTTTATCAGATTTCCACACATATGCTATTGTTAAATAAATATTGTTAAATAAATCCAGAACACTGTTATATCACTATTCGAGTGGTCTACTGACTTTGTCAATGTTCTAAAATAACTGAGTTCCCATATTGAAGTCTTTTAATTTTTTTTTACTAGGACAATATTCTTCTTTGGGGCTTATAATATGAAAATCTCATCTGTAGCTTTACCTGGAAGCAAATAATTGCAAATCTGTTATTCTTTTCTGTTTGCTAGGCTGCCTTTTTCCTTCTGTGTCCTGTAGGGTGCACCACCATCTTCCAAATTAGGGTCTAACCTTTGCTTTTTACATTTTGGACTTTCAGCAGCACGTAGAGTAGAAAGTACGTATGTTCATACCCTCCTTCTCCCAGCCCTCTAGTCCTCTTGTCTTCCCACTTCTTCAGGCAAGTTTCTTCACAGGCAAAAATGAACCCAAAGTGCGAATGTGAGGCTTTACAGTCCACAGGGTTGCATAGTTAGCCTAAGAGGTTAGAGCCCACACATCTTATTTATGCATTCAATTGCTCTTGAATTTAGAGCTTCTTCTCTGCTATTCATTGTCACCCTAGGGGTGCCTTGGATTTTATAAGGACAGTAATCTGCAGTGTTGCATCATGATTTTGTTTCTCTGTGTCTTTTCCCTGATTAGACTGTGGACTCTTTGAAGTCAGAAACTGAATCTTATTTTTCTTTTGTATCCTCATAGTGTCAGAAATGCTTGGCATTTAGTGGGTGTTCAATAAATTTTGAGTAAAATTAAGACTAGGTGGTGCTGTTTAAAATAAGTATGAAACCTTGCTTCCTGGATTGTGTCTTCTCAGTAAAAGTGCTTGTGTTCTTAAATAAATAATGGGCTTGTTGATTCTAAGACAATATTTACTTGTAGATATATCCTTGTTACTGTGTATTTTTAGCCAATTTTCCATGTAACAACAGAGAGACATTTGGACTCATTAATAATAGTCATTCACCTTGAAGATATTAAAATGTGAGAGGCTAATTCATATAATTTTAATGAATCAGTGTCTAGTGTACATATAAAAAATTGAATTGTGGTAATGTTTGAATGCATTTCCTCAAATGATTTTCACTATTGGCACTTAATTTTATTTGATATCTCACAATTGTGAATAAGAAGCATTTTAAAGAGCGTCGTTTTTAATATCATATATAATTGAGCTTATTTGTGTTATCTGAATGCCTATTTTTATGGCATTACATTAAGTTATATTTGCAAACAAAAACTTCAAACGTCAAAGTTATTATAATAAAATAATTCTGTTTTCATTGTCAATAGAATGAAAAACTAATTTTGAATATTCAATCCTTATGTGTATTTTTATTTTAAAAGAATTTTATAAAAGTATTTGCATTGCATAACTTAGACTAGGGATTATTTCTATCGAAAAAAAGAGAAATAGGTCAAGCATTTATTTGAAATGTTTCTTAGAAGGTATACCTTTTTTTATCAAATAATAATTTCTTGATGTTAGTCTATATATAAATGCTTGAAACTCTAATGAAATTGTCAAAACAAATTCCAAGTCTCAGCTGGGTAGCAGGCCAAAAATGTTTTAGCTAAAATCTGGTACTGGAGAGATTATAAAAATCTATGAAATTTGCAAGTCTATAAGACATCAAGATAAAAATAATTCTATCCTTTAATGAAAATTTTCTAACCATAATGTACTGAAATTTTAATATAGGAATCATTTAGCTACATAGCATTTTTATTTCATAAGGGGCCAAAAAATTAATTTTAATTTTAAATGAACCCTCTTTTAGGTACCAAGTTTCTCCAACTACACTTGGAAAAATATACAGAATATGAATAAATAAGGCACTTGCAAACTCAGCAGCACATGTATTATTATTTACTTTCTCTATGTAGCTATTATTATGAGAGGAGTTACTAGAGTATATTTTAATTATGTTTCCAGAGTCTATCTGATGTTAACTTGTACAAAGAATGAATAAGCATAGATACCAGGCATTAGCTGTAGCTTCTTAGACTGGAAAATTATAAAAAAGATCTGGGAAAGAATAATTTTATTTACATAGTTTTGAAAAGTTTAAAGAAATTTTTCACTTCTTAAAAATGTTAACCTGATCTAGCTAGAAAATAATGCTTGGGCATCTCATGAATGACAGATTCTCATTTAGGTCCAAATTCCCTAATATGATATATTTATTTGGCCCCTCAGGGCTTTTCACATTTGATAAGACAGTCACATTGGAAATATGGAACCATAGAATATGCATGGCAGCTGGGTCCTTAAGAAAAAAAAAATCCAAACTGACTCTTATGGTATACACACACACACACACACACACACACACACACATACACACACACATATTTGCATGTTTAAGTTCAGAGGCAGATATTGGTATTGAATTGAATTAAATGGTATATTAAAGTGTTGAGAAATTAGAAATAAATGGAGTGAAGATAAAAGTAAATTCCAGAGGCCCTGTGTAACACCAATAAAGGCAGAAAAAGGAACCTCCCTACTATGGAAGCTTTTGAGACAGAGGGACTTAAGAAAGGACATATCACAAATGGTTACCTAGGAGAGTTTTTATGAGGAGGACACTCCTCTCTATTTCTTATAAGATCATCCTCAAATTCTATATTTCTCACTGATACAGGCAGATATTTGCATGGAGATGAGGGCAACATTGATATTTGGATTATAATTTTTTATTTGCATTGAAATATCTAATGAGTTCATACGTTTTATTCATATTCTTTTCTTTTTTTAAATGGGAAATGTATTTTCACAAGTAAATAAGAAATTAAATGGCTTACGTATTTTAATTGGTTAGTTAGACAATGGCCAGGTGGAGGGATACCTGGGCTGAATGACTAGGCGAGATGCTCCAAGAATCTAGAAGGTAATAGGTAGGCATAGGTTTAAGATAATAATTAAGCTGAAAGGTCATGGGAGACTGGGAGACTGGTCCAAAGAAATATTTAACCTGCTTTAAAACTGTCTTTGCACTAAAATCCCATATGCATATTTCTAGAAATAGAACACAAAAATCTTAAGATTTGTATGGAGCAACATAAGACCCCAAATAGGCAAAGCAGTTATGAGAAGAAAGTACATCTGGAGGGATCACACGCCCAGAAATTGAACTATGCTATAAAGTGATAGTGATCAAAACAGTATGGTACTGGAATAATAACAGAGGCAGAGATCAGGGAATAGAACTGAATCACCGGAAACTGACCCTTTCACATACAGTCAGTTAATGTATGACAAAAGAGGCGAAAGCATACAATGGAGAAAGGAAGGTCTCTCTAATAAATAGTGTTAGGTAACTGGACAGTCACATGAAAAAGAATGAATATAGATCATTGTCTAATACCATTCATAAAAATTAACTCAAGATGGACTAGATTTGAACACAAGACTGGAAGCCATTAAATTCTTGGAAGACAACATAGGAAAGATATTTCAGGACAATAGCTTTTACACAACTCTATCATCAAGGGAAACAAAAATAAAAATGAACCATGAGCCTAACATCAAACTGAAAGCATCCTCACAGTGAAATAAAAAATCAACAAAACAAAAACATAACCTACTAACTGTGAGAAGATATTTATGTTCCAAATTTCTGACAAGGGCTTAATATCTAAAATATACAAAGAACACATCAAACTCAATAACAGAAAAACAGGCAATCCAACCAATAATGGGAAGAGAAATTGGAGAGAAATTTTTCTGAAGAGGATATACAGATGGCCAGCAGGCACATAAAAAGATTTTCCTACCAGTTTGTTATCAGGAAAATGCAAATAAAAACAACGAGATCTCACTTCACATCTGAAACACTGACTATTTACTAAAATTCTGGAAACAACAAATGTTGGCAAGGTTGTAGAGAAAAGGTAACACTTTTACACTGTTGGTGACAGTGCAAATTGGTACAACCCCTATGGAAAAGAGTATGAGATTCAAAAAGTTGAAGATGGAATTTCCATATGATCCCGCTATCCAACTTCTGGGTATTTACTCAAAAGATATAAGAACAGTAATTTGCAGAAATTTATGCAACCCCATGTTTATTTCAGCCGTATTCACAATAGCTAAGAACTAGAAATTACCTAGGTACCCAACATCAGATGAATGGATAAAGAAGATGCTATATATATGTACATACATATATATATACATATATATACATACATATATATGACATAGGACTCTAAAATTTTCTCATAACCTCTCCAACTTTTGTTGTTTCAAGTTTTTTATTACAAGCCAGAAAGGAATAATGTTAGAATACTGCTAGTGCTATTTATTTAGGAACTAGATTCTTTATGACATACTTATATAACTCTTGTCTTAAATATTTTCATTACTCTCAATGTGAAGTCCTTTGATGACTAATTAAACATAAGAATTAACAGTTTGAAAAAAAGAATATATATTTAGAAATAACCAAAAATATTACTTGAGTTTTGATCCTCTCAGTATTGAATATGCATGTAGAAATAATAGAAAAAATATCAGAATTCTTTCTCTGGGTTTCCACTAAAATTATTCAAATTTCAAGTGTTTCTTATTTATTAAGATGAATTTTAATTATGCATATATAGTGTTGATAATTGAATATTTTAATTTCTCAATCATCTACAAATCTTTCATAAGGGTGCTAACATGGAAAACACCTCTTTATATTGTAAAACTTGATGCTTTCTATTTTCTATTTAAAAGATATGAGATATTTACCAAGCATAGGAATATCGATTCTAAATTTCTAGCATCAGGGATAAATGTTTCTGATTTCCATATTTACCATGATATTGCATATTTTATTATAAAATGGATTTAATGATTATCATTGTTTTCAGTTGCTAAATGAAGAAATATGAACAAAATACTTGTGTGTATGACAAAGTTCTGATTTTGTTAATTAGTAACAAAATTATATCCAATGATAAGAATTGAATATTTGATCAAGCCTTCCTTGTTGACTCCTATAAGGAAAAGTATAGGTTTGGACAATGATTTCAAATAAAATGTGATAGCTCTTATGCAAAGGTAAGAGAATAGTTGGCATAATTTATCCCAAAATAAATTCTTTTCTTAATTGAGACAATGAGAAAGTCAGAATTGTTCATTAGTAATATGGAATTTCAAACTTATAAAAATGATTTTCTTTGATGGAAATAATTCCATAGGCATACAACCTTTAATCTCTGTTCATTTGTGAACAGAAATAAAGTTGGCTCCATCATGCAGACTCCTTGACCCACTTAAAAAAAAAAAAAAGCAAAACAAACCACCATCTAGTTATCTGTCTGTCTATAATCTATGTATGTCATCTATCCATGTCTATCATCTATTGATTAGTTGATTGATCTACCATCTATCTATCCATATACCTAATGTATATTCTTCTGAGTTTGATTATTTAGTACAATACCTAAAATGAAATAAAATAAGACTACTAAAAGCATAGTTCTTTAAACATAAAATTAAAAAGAAGTTTCTTCTCTAGACGATTATTCTCTGCACCTAGATTTGCCATAAGGCATCTTGACTGACAGTTTTGATTTTCTAGGTTATTTAAATAAAATAAGTGACTAAGTTAATAATAATTATTGTTTTGGCATATCAGAGAAAGTCAATTACTCTGCAGTTTGTAATCTGTAGTTCTTCATCTTCTGAAAAAAGGAAAGGACAGAATAGCCCTTCAGAGGTAGAATCAGATTCTTTGGTGGGGAGAGTTGAGAAGATTGAAAAAATATTTTAAAATATTTTTGAATAATTTTGAATGTTTTGAATAATCTTAATTTATTTCTTTTTAGATAAAATGCCAATTTATTCTGAAATTTAAAATATCTTGAAAGAAGAGTAGGTAACTTATTTTTATTAAAAGGAAAAAAACATGAAACAGGTGTGGAAAGAATATAATGCCTGGTGAAGGTTGTCTAGAACTCTTAAAACCTCTAGAGATGTAATGAGGATTCACACTGTCCAATGTTTATTATGATGGCAAAATCACCACTGTAATGTATGTTTGTTTTCTTCTTTGTCTCCTTAACTGAAAATACCATGAAGAAGAAACACATCCAACTATCCTGCTACAGGACCTGAATCTCATGAGGGTCAGAGATAGAATAGAAATGTGGAACTTCTGAAAAATCATGTAGTTATTGTTATTATTATTTTTATTAGTTTGCATACGGGGCAGCATCACCTTTTTCAGACAGAATAGTTTCAGAAAATTGAAAACCAAGGAGGTCCTCTTAAAAGTGTGATGTGTTTGTGTGCAAATTTTTCATTAATATAGATAAAAAGTATACTGGAATTAGTGAAAATAATAATTCCGACCCCTAACTCTTTTAGTATGTCTTATTTCCTAGCTAAGCTATTGGTTTGGTTAAATTTTTGAAAACTAAAATTTTCAAATGGTAAATCAAAGATGAAGAACTTGATAATGTAAAGTAGGTTCAAATTGCTTAAAATCTTATGTAAAATTTGATAAGAGGTTTTACGTAACTTGACTGAATTGGCAAGGTCTTATAGAGAAAACAGTTCCAGATGGCAAATGTAATTTAAAAGGAATTTAACAACACTTTTTTGGCAAGACTATCATGAATTTTGTAATCAGTTGGAAGCCAAGGAAATTCAAAGCTGAGTCTAGTTAATCATCTATCATTATTGGTTAAAGAAGTATATTAGTGCTAATCTCCTCTGTTCATCCTACCTTTTCTCTTCTCTCTACCCACAAGCCTTTGGCACAACGAAGTGGGTAACTTTCATTTCCCTTCTCTTTCTCTTCACCTCTGCTTATTCCAAGGGTATTTCATCGAGATGGAGGTGAGAATTTTATTTTTCTTTTGCCCTACTTTTATTTTCATAGCAGAAAAATTCAATGTTATGTATCTTTAAGGAAGTAAGTTTTCCTTTAGCACTGATTTTAGACCATAGTGATATTTTATATTTTTGAACGTTTAGGAAAATTATTTTATGAAGCTATTTCTAAAATCCTCAGCAAATGAATAGGCGGAAATTGTTTAATTTTCTCATTTTTTTACACATGAAGGTATTTAAAATGATTCAAATTTCATAGAATATAATTTAAGATAGAATTCATAACTTCACTTTTCCAAAGGGCTTTGTACCACACATTGATATATAAAAGATTAACACAAAGCCTTAGTTTTGTGTACTATTAATCTTATAAAGACCATATTTATATTTTTCTTTCTTTTTTATTTTTTTAAAGGAAAGTCATAGGCATGAACGAAGGCATTTTTAAAGGAAAGGCATAGGCATGAATGAAGGCACATAGGCAGGCAGATAGAGGAGGTACAACTACTTTGTTAAATTTATTTAGTTGTTCATCTTGGTTGTTTCCCCAATGATCTGGATCTTGAACTGAGAACTTTTGGGCTATACTGAGTTGCCTAAACTGCTATTTTTCATTGCAGATTGTCCTCTTGGTAGCTGTTAATAGACAATGCAAGAGCATTAGTTCTTTATTGAAGTTTGATATCAAGCTGTAAATACTAAAAGATTTTAATGTATCATTGGTAATTGAATAGTATCATTGGTGATTGAGTAACTTCTGTTTAAAAGGAGAAAAATAGTTCAACATCTTAAGATATTCAGTTGTAATGAAAACCCAGTATTTTGGAGCAAATGAATGCCTATGTCAAATGGAGGGAATATAAAAGGTAATATGACCAGCGGTTTTCATCAGATTTTACAAATGTTTTGAGCTTTATTCTCTTTTTCCTCTAGACAAGAGAGAGATTCATCATCGATTTAATTGTTTGGGAGAAGACCATTTCAAAGGCAAGTTAAAATTTTGAAAAGTCAAATTTATGTTTCTAATAGTGTTGATTATCATTCTAAAGATCTTATATTCCTCTGATATGAAAGTATGTATGCTGTAACAGTAAACATGACACATTTCATTGCTGTGCAGCTCAATGTGGAAGCCACTTGCAGCTACTGAATGCTTTAAGTGTGTCCACTGCTACTAATGATCAAAAATTAAACTGTGGTTAGTTTTAATTTGATTGAATTTATAAAGTTGCATTTGGCTAATGGCTGCAATATTGGACAATGTAGATGTGGAACTAATATATCCTGTGAAGTGACAAAAGTTTGATATGTGTAAATTACTTAATAAATTAATTTACCTAACAAGTAGACCTGTGGTTCCCTGAGAGTATGTCAATATTTTTAATATAGCTAGAAATTAGAAATAGTTTGCTTTTCAAATTTAAATCTTATCTTAGACTGCTTAAGTGAAATGTATGTGTTTTGTACCCGAATTGTGTTTCTTTGTTTGAAACGCTCAAGGGCTTATGCAATACCCATCGTTTTAACAAGTAGATCTATTTGATCTATATTGTCCTTGTTCAGCCTGAGTGCCTCTACTGACATGCATACACATATACCTAAACTTGGTGAGAACACCTGTCTATGCTTAGAAAGCCACATATGCGTGGTCGTGTCAGATAACAGCTGATGTGAATAGACCTGGATGCCAGGAAGGAGTATAAAGCATGGATCCTCTATAGTTACACAATTGTTCTCTCGCAAGGAAAGCTGCTTTATATGAAAATGTAATTATTCTAAATTTTTCTATGTCCTTTGTTTTAGGGTGTTGATTATCTTTTTCTCAGCATCTCCAGAAATGCCCATTTGAGGAGCATGTCAAACTAGTGACTGAAGTAACTGACTTTGCAAAAACAAGGGAAGAAAGGAGGTGACAAAGTGGTGGTAAAAGGCACTGGGACTCTTGAGGTGGGTGTGGTGTGAAATACACACAGAATTGAGGTGTGACTTCAGCATCCTAAAAACATATAGAAATATGAAATAATCAAATAATGAACAAAATTAATTTTATTTCTTATCCTAGAGACCAATGATGCCAGCATAGTTTTTATCTTCAGAAAACACTCAGCTGATTTCTATGCTGACTTTGTTACTGAGATAATTGTACCATTATATCCTAATCATTTTAGATGTTGAGTAAAACTTCCTCACTCTTCTGCCCTGCTCCCCAACAAAGACCTTTCATTTTCTTTGAAGGCCCCTGACCTCCCTGTTCCTCCAGAGATTTGCTCACATGACTTGATAGAAGACATCACTGTGATGTGTCTAATCTCCCATCTCTTTTCACAGTGACACAGGGACACTCACCTGTAAAATTTTACAGCAAATAGCCTTAGTTTTTATCTTTTCATGAACTTTTTTTATTGGGGACAGAATTTAAAATGAATGAAGAGCCTGGGTTCTTTCATTCACCCATAAATATTCATTATGTACTGCATTTTCTTTTCTTTGGAGTTCGTTGTTGCTGTGAGAGTTGACAGATGAAGAATTAAAATGAATTATATGAAAATTAAAAATCGACAAAGTAATATTCACTGGAAAATTTGTATATTTTGTCCTCCACTTGTCTGTCCAGTTCTCTTTTTCCTGGCAACACCTTCATGCTAGTTTTTTTTAGCTGTCTGGAACCTATAGTATGATCAGTAGGCCTTTCCTCTTCCTACATAGCTAGGCAATTATTTGCCAGTAATGAGTACTCATGAATTTAGGTGTAAATTCTCTCTTTATATGTAATTTGACATAGAATCATACGAACATATAAAGGGATATTTCATGTAGAATATTCTTATTTTCCCAAAGCTATTTTGTTTTGCAGCTTGAGGTTGTGAAGGAAAACATACTGACACCAGCTGCCACACAGAGATTCAAATGTGTTAGTATCCAAAATTTTGGAGAACGAGCTTTCAAAGCATGATATTTTGAACCTAGTTTGTATCTTTTTTGTGATGCAAATGATGATGGCTCAGTTGAAAAATTGTACATTTATATGACATTTTACATTGTCCTTTCTCATCCTTTTTAGCTGTCTGAAAAGTAGGTATTTAAAACAGATTATAGCTCAGTTTACTTAAAATGTCCTCTTCTTAATATCTGAAAGTATCTGATTTACTTCTAGGTTTTTGTAATTTATCTCAGTCATCAAATTTACTTGACAGTTCTCATAGCTCCAGTTTCATTCTTAATCACATATTTTTTCCTGGGATTTTTTTATATTACTTAGATGGCTCCCTAGGATTTTCCTTTTTTTGACAATACACCCCCAACAAAGATTAAAACCTTGTTGCTACTCAGTGATGAATCCACATAAATAGGAGATCAAATGCAAAAATTAAAATTCACAGACTATCCAGACACTGTCATTTGTACTATTTTGCCTGTCGTCCCTACCATCTAGTCCACCAAAAAGAACCAAAGCAATGTACACAATAACCCAATATGAAATGATGTAATTAAACAGGCTCTGACTGGTTGGGGGGAAGAAGCATCTTTTATCAGATTTAGGAATCTCTGAAATGATTTGGGAAAACGTGTGGCTATTAGCCTAATTCTCTTGACAGAGCTTAAGGACTGTGATGGATTAATTTCTAGGAAGAAATATGCTTAAATTCCCTAGTTATGTAGAATTTATGGAATTTCTTTTCTCAGAGATCTTTAGGGATCAGGAAAAATGCATTTTCACTTGATGAAGAAAAGATAACTGGAATTCATATATGCCATTATCCAGTTTATAAAATGCTTCCATATGTATTACTTAACAAATCGTCACAATTCTTCATTTTAATAAGCTCTTTTGACTCCATAGAGGCCAAATCTGAAAGAGTAAGTAACATAGCTCAGGTCACAGTAGGAATAAATGAAAAAGGGAACTCCTGAAGCCAGATCTGTATTCTAAACTGGATGCCTCAGCACATCTCCTTTTTGATTTAGAATTCCTCCTGAATCTGCTTTTATGAATCACAGGACTTCTAACCGCCAATATATTTTTACCATGGATAATTCTTTCCTTAAGAAAACATCTTGCCCTAAGACAGCTATGTGGTTCCGATTAGAATTAAAATAAGAAATAATAAGCTTCATGAAAGATTATGTTATTTAGTCCTAAATTTTCTTGTGGTAAGTAATGTTTTTCTGGTGCTTTTACTTAAGGTGTAGCATGTTAATAATGTTTTGAGGAGGAATCTTATTTTTAGGGCAGTAGCTCCCGTGAGCCAGAAATTTCCCAAGGTTGACTTTGCAGACGTTTCTAAGATAGTGACAGATCTCACCAAAATCAACAAGGATTGCTGCTATGGTGACCTGCTTGAATGTGCAGAGGACACAGTAACTAATCCTTAGTGTGCACTTTACTTGGTAGAATGATACGTATCTGTGATGACATTGACGGTGGGTTGGGATTGTCTTCTACAGCTAGTCTCTTCAGTTCCTCCTGTGGCTTGTACTTAGACTTTTTGTTTGTTTATTTAAACGGGCTACACTCTCACCAAATGGTGTGATAAATACATTCACTAATTTATAATCTATTTTAGTGATATTCTGAGGAGAAAGACAAACTGGAAATAGGAAGCTACAAATGTGAATTTCTAAGATATTTTTGGAAAATGGGTTAGTTGGAGAAGGCTGGTATCTGAAGAGATATTTGGAAATTGTCATATTTTTCCTGTCAATTCTCCCTTTATTTATTCTCTGTGTTAAATATATACATCCTTTACATGATATATCATTATAATCTAAAAATAAACTCAGATACTGAAATCCTAATCTCTCAGGATATATTCTGGGAAACTTAAAACAAATGTGTTTTTAAAATATTGAGTGAGATAACTTTGAGTTACAAAGTTATCAACCCATGTGTTCAAGATCACAATCAAATATATGACACACACTATACCCACCATCAAATTACCAAAAGTCCTTCCCTACTGGTCATTTGATCCCAACACCCTTGCTACTACCCCTCACTCCTCCCCACTGGCAACCTCAGTTCTCTTGTTAATATTCAGAATTAGTTTATGTTTTGTCTTTTCATTTGTAAAGCACATATTTTGATAGTAGTTCCTATGATGTGGATCATAATCAAATATTAAAAAACTTTGTTACATTTCATTTAGCTATTCAGTTTCAAATTTCTGAATTTAGTTTGGGAGGAATATTTGGAAAAACATAACTGAATTTTAGCTTATAAATTTAAATTTTTTAATTATAGAAACAGAAAATTAATAAGTAGCTAATAAAGGTATCTGTTGTCAACTAGCTTTTTGTAAACAAGGGAAAATATTCTAGTAATTATAGGTAAGTCTCCAGAATTAGGAGCATAGACTGAAAATATAATCAAAGGAGACCTGTTGTATGTTATTGGCTTACAATGTAATATATGTGTTCTGCCAACATAATAAAAATCTGGAGAGAAAACATAGTAGTGTCAATTTACTTGGTACTGCTTCTATCAATTTGCTTATAGGTAGAGCTTCTTAAGTATCTATGTGATAATCAAGAGACAATCTCCACTAAACTGAATAAATGATGTGATGCCAGGGTTGGAAAAATCTCTCTGTATGGCTAATGGAGAAAAAGATGATTTGCCTAAGGACCTGTCCCTATTAGCTGCTGACTTTGTTAATGATAAGGAAATTTGTAAAAACTATCAAAAGGCAATAGATGTCTTCCTGGGCACATGAGTGGACAGGAACTATACTTTCATAGCTGTTATATGGTTTTAGGATTTAGGGAGATATACTAGACTTTCCCTTGGTGTTACTACAATTTTCAACCTCTCTCCAATGCATCTTTGTCTTTCTCTCTCTCAACTTCTAGATATTTCTGGGAAAATGAATTAATTCAAAATAATTCATACTCATGGTAAGATCTCAATCGATAGAGAATATAGATAACAAATAAAAATATATTTTTTTTATTTCTTAAGTGTATGTTTTACCATATAGAAACATTTTGTATATTTATAAATGGCACATACAAATACATCGTGCCGAGTATTTCTTGAACTTCAAATAATATAATATGTGTGATTGTATGTAATACATCCATCTATCAACTATCTGTCATCAATCTGATGATAGCAAAGAAGTATCAAGAGAAGTATTGAATCTACTTCCAGGTGACTTATATTTGTCTGTAAAAAATCCGAAATCCAATAGAATGACAAAGTAGCATCTGTTTAAATGACAAATAAATATTGCATATATCTATATCTGTATGTATATGTATATATGTGTGTGTGTGTATATATATGTATATGTATGTTGATTAGGGAAATTCCACTTTCGTTGCTGTATAATAATAAAATAATGTTCCCTAAATTATATTTAACGAAATGATGAGCATTTCAAGATTTCCCTCACACTTTGAAGAAAAAGAAAAATTTAAGAGTATCTATATATTATTTATCTGAAACTATTTGAGGTATGGTTCAAAGTAAATAAAATCTACGTAATAACAGGTCATGCATCAAAAATTTATTTATTTTTTCTATTGTTATTGATGTTTTGACTGTTGACAATATTACATATATTTCAAGAGAACAAGTTCACACCTTAATATGTGCATCACCCCACACTATCACCACAATTCTGGTTACATTTATCATTACCAATTTGACCCCTTTTACTTGTTCCCTCTACCCCCCATTTTTATAACCCCTCTGGTAACTATAGTTTTGATTTGTGTAAGATAGCGTGATCTGTGCATAGGCTATGGCATATATTTCTTACAACTAATCATATGAGACAGATACTGTATTATCCTGATTCGGTGGAGGAAGAAACTAAGATTCTAATAGTTTTAATAAGTTGTTTAACGTTATATAGTAAAATAAATGACACAACTATCCTTACATCTGAATCCCATGCTCTTCGGCGCTAAGCTTTACTGCATGAGATTTAGTGAAATTTAGACCTTTGGGATTCACTTGAGGTTAGTTATGTGATTTTTATTTGTTATCTGTCCCAACTATTTTATTTTCATTGAACAAGGTTTTTATATGAATACTCAAGAAGACACCCTGAATACTCTGTATTATTGCTGTTGAGACTTGCCAAGGGATATGAAGCCACCCTGGAGAAGTACAGTGCCACTGATGACCTTCCTGCATGCTATTCCAAAAGGGTAAGTTTCCTGAAGAAAAAACGTAGCTGTTTAACAGAAGAGTTCAATGATGAGAGATGTCTCTCTCAAATAGACTGAAACTTTAAAATGTTGTATAGTACCTTCTAGATCTTTTCTTGTGATGATTTCAATTCTGTCCTTAAACACTGTAAGAAAAAGTTTTAAATAAAAAAGTCAGTGAAACAAAATAGTCTAGAAAGCAAAAATCTTATGAGAGTAATCTCCAATTTAACAGAATTTTGACCATGTTATTTCTCTTTTTCATGTCTCTGAGAACAAACTAAGATAAAGAATTTTTTTGTTAATTCAAGGAGACTTGAATGAACATTTTTAAGGAAAATTGCATACTTTATTTTGGAATGCTTTTAAATCTTCTCAAGAAAGGTTAGGAATGCTTTTACAAGATATTAAGCAAAGAGAGCACTCCTTTCTGGAGGATATTGAGACCGTTTAGCTATATAAAACAGGACTTAGCATGTTTAAGATACTTAGCACTCATAGTATATTTAGTGGTGTGTGAACATCAGAATCAGAAGAAGTCATTTTTTTTTCTGCCAAAAACCTGTTCTATATCAAGTACCATTCTGGCACTGATGACAAAGGTAAATTCTCTTATCTCAGAGTTTAGAATCCAGCTAGAAAGATGGCTTAATAATCATAATGATACGCATTGTCATAGCCGGAATCTTTTTATCTTTTGTTACATACAAGGTACTGTTTTAATTTCATTAGTTCACATGATTTACAGGGCCATTCTGTGAGGGGAGTTCCATCTTCACCTCCATTTTAGAGGTAAAGTTTCGAACCTGGGAGATGGGAAGTTGGTTGCATAACGCGAAAATGAATCAAATGACCCAGCTCAACCACCAGCAGTTGCGCTCTAGAAACTAAAGCTTCTTAATCAGTTTTACTGAACAGCCAGTGCAAATAAATTGTGTGGACATTCTGTAGTAGGTTGGGTATCAGAGACCTATTCGCACAGCTTTGAACAGAAAGGCGAAGGATCTCTCGCGTCATAGAGTGGTGAAAAATAACGTGAATCTGGTCTTCCAGTGGATACTGTAAACACAATTCTCTTATGTTTCAGTTTGGTAAACTTAAACCTCTTGTAGATGAACCTCAGAATTTAGTAAAAAAAAAAAAAAAAAAAAAGCTGTGAATGTTTTGAAAATCTTGGCGCATATGACTGCCAAAATGAGTATTTATATTTATTTGCTTTTTCTTGATTAATATGTAATTAAGGCATTACAGATAGACCACTTATCAAAGAACTTTTAATCATGAAATACAGTATTATTTATCTATCCATTGCAAAAGATTGGAGAAGAAAAGTAAAGTAATTGATGGGCTTGAGAGGTTTGTATTTGAATTCATTAAAAAAATTGGCCTCCTGGTACAGAATAGTACCAAACATTGAGATACAGAAAATGAGAGAATTCCCCTTGATGGTTAAAAATACTTTATGGACAAACAAAATACAGCAGTGCTGTACAGAAAAGGTAATATTGACTTTGAATAGCTCATGTAGTGATATGGAAGCTGATAAACTAACATCTGGATCTAACTGAGTCTTTTCTATAGAGGAAAAGACAAGAAAGAACACATTATTATTACATATTTATAGTTATGCCAAACATGTTAGCACTCTTCTGTGGTGTTAGGAACAATAACAATGAATAAGATGTAGTCTCTTCCCTTGAGTAGATTATAGTCATGTATTAATTTTCAATGGACACTGATATTCTTAGTAATTATATACTAGATACTGTGCTACTTTGATTGCATGTTTCTTTTCATTAATTCCTTATACTATCTCTTTCGAGTCAAGTGTATTTCCTTCCATCTTTTAAGTGAGAAAATCCACTCATGACTTTCAAATTTAACAGAGGGCTAATATATAGTAAACTCTCAGTAGGTTTCATTGAAAGAAATAATAAGTATATTAATGTCACTGAATTATAATGAAGTCAATCTTTTCCTCAGATTATACAGTATAGCTAGTATTCAAAGTTAAACTTAACTAGTTGATCAGGGCAAGTTCTCTCTAACTTCTCCAATTTTAGTTGACTTTGACTAAGTGCTTTCTGCTTGGCATGTTGTATTAAAAAAAGGCAGTTTCTTGACTTGTTTAAAACATATGGACTTGTGCTGAGGACTGCATGAGTCTTTTCAATAAAATACGATGAACAATGATAAATTTTTGATTTTAATATGAACAAGCTAACTTTTATAAGTATGTGCATGTGCAGTGTGTCTGTGTTCATGTGTGTGTTCACGATATGTGTGTGTATGTAGTGGTAGCCAGGGCTTGCTCACCTATATTAACTATCAGAATGAAGATTTAGCTACTATACAAAAGATGATAAATTGCAGTTTTTCAAGGGGATTCACACAAATCATTTCTGTTTGTTGTTTTCAGAAAGTCTAACACATGTCTTAGGATTCCTCATAGCAACTCTTTTCCACATCCTGTCACATGGATCCAGGATTTCTCTGTTTGGAAATTCTGTCATCTCTAATCATTATTTGCAGGACTGCCACTCTTAAATGTCTCATCTCAGAAGAGACACATGTCATTGTCATTTGCTCATAAATTTTTCGACTCACAGCCCATTGGCCTAATGACCCCACCTTAACTGCTTAAAGGTAGTTAAAAATTTTGGGTATAACATTAATTTGTGAGCACTCCTTCTCCTTTAAATTCCTGGACAAAGAGTAGTCTTGAATAAGAGACAAGGACCTTAGAGGGAAGAGAGTCAGTTCTTTGGAGATTTTAGTGTGTTCTGACTGAAAACAAATTGTGAAAAATAAATTATGAGCAAACAACTAGTAAGCTGGTATTAGGTTCAAGTCAATAATCTGTGTGTTATACACAAAAGACTTCAGTTCTGGTTAGTTTGTTTGGGAGGCTGCTATGAGTTACTGGTGTGGAAAACTATGTCTCTGAGTTTGGACCACCTCAAGGTCTGACTTCCTAATTCTGAATTGAGAAACAAACGAGCTCTCTGAAGGGATCCTAATTCTTTGACGAGAAGTTTCAAATAGCCTGAAAACTAGATTTATTTATATCTTGTCAAACTAAAAGACTTCATGGAGCTCAACTGCGTGGACAATGGGTGAAAAGGACCTTCCCAGCTTCTGGAGCCAGTCTGGTCACTGGCTCTACCATCTTTGATTTTGAGTCCAGCTTCTGACCATTGAACTTTTTCCCAAGTCCCCCTTAGAGGACTTGTAAATTATCTCCTCCCTATTTTGCTTAACTCATCTTCCCTCTCAAATCTTAGACTTCCTTATTTGCCTGATATGGATATTCCTCAGATATTTAAAATAGTATTGTTTATTATTTCTTTTGTTGATAATGCTATATTCATTTTAGGATAGCGAAATTGCATCTCAGTCTATTCTTCACACCACACCCACTATCTGAGCTCCAGTGACCGACCTTCACCACCAACTTTTCTCCCATCCTTCTCCCATAACCACAGTCTTGTGTCTCTCTAATTTTGGGGGGATTTGTATGTTCATTAGTTTTATTTCATTATATTTTACGTGAGTGAAAGCATCCTGTTTTCTTTTTTACTTTCTGGCTTATTTCACTTAACATAATCTCTTTCAGTTCCATGAACATTGTCGCAAAAGACACAATTTCATCTTTTTTAACAGTGGCATAGAATTCCATCTATATATATTTTTATATATTATATATAACATATTATATACATATATATATATTTATACCATACCTTCTTTATCCAGTCATCTGTTGATGGGCATTTAGGTTGTTTCCATGTCTTGGTTACTGTGAACTGTTCTCTTGTGAAAATAGGGGTGTGATATTATTCTGAACAGAGATTTTGTATACTCTGTGCATGTACCCAGGAGTGGGATTGCTGGATCAAATGGTAGATCCATATTTATTTGTTTGAGGAATCTCATACTATTTTCCAAAGAGGTTATACCAATTTACATTCCCACTAACAGTTTAGGAGGATTCCTGTTTTTCCACACTACCTTCAACACCTGTTTCCAGTTTTCCTATTATAGGTCCTTCTTACTGGTGTGAGATGGTATCTCATTGTGGTTTTTATTTGCATTTCTCTGATCATGAGTGATTTAGAATATTTTTTTCAGGTATATATAGGCCATCTATGTGTCTTCTTTAGATATCTTTTTAGATCCTTTGCCTGTTTTTTGAGTGGGTCATTTGTTTTTTATTGTTGAAATGTATGAACTCTTCGTGTATTTTGGAGATTAAGCTTTTATATGTGAATAATTTCTCTACTTCTGTGCATTGTCTTTTGTATTAGTGGTCGATGTTTTTCATGTGTGGAAGTTTTTCAGTTTGATATAGTCCAAATTGTTTAGGTTTTGTTTTTGTTTAGTTTTCTTTTGCTGTCACTGTCCTCCAACAAAGACATCTTTGAGGTTGAGGTGATGGAATGTTTTCCCCACATTTTCTTCTAAGTATTTCCAGTTTTCTCAACATTTGTTGACTAGATTTTCCTTCCTCCATTGTACATTCTTTGCGTCTTTGTTACAGATTTACTGTCCATAGAGATGTGGCTTTATTTCTGGGCTCTCAATTTGATTCCACTGGTTGGTGTGTCAGTTTTTGTTCCAGAACCATACTGTTTTGATGATGATTGCTCTATAGTATAGTTTGATGTCAGGGAGTTTCATTTCTCTGCTGTTATTTTTTTCCCTCTTAGGATGGTTTTGACTATTCAAGATCTTTTGCAGTTCCATTGAAATGTCAGCATCATTTACTCAATTTTCTTGAAAAATGTCCCTGACATTTTGATGGGAATTGCATTAAATCTATATATTGCTTTGGGTAGAATTTTTTATATGCTAATTCCTCCAATACATGAACCTGGAATGTTTTTCATCTCTGTGTATTTTCATCAATTTCTTTTGTTAAAGTCCTATAGCTATCATTGTAGAGGTCTTTATCTCCACTTAATCTTATTTCCAGGTATTTTATTTTTCTTGGTGCTATTGTGAATGGTATTTATTTCTTAATTTCTTTTCCTGCTACTTAATTATTTGAATATAGAAAGGGTGCTGATTTTTTTGTGTGTTGATTTTATATTCTGTCACTTTGCTGCATTCATTTATTACTTCTAATAGTTTTTTCATTTTGTGGAGTCTTTAGTATTTTCTAGCTATATCATTATGTCATCCATAATTAATTATAGCTTCATTTCTTATTTTCCAATTTGGATTCCTTTAATATCCTTCTCTTAACTTATGATTCTGGCCAAGACTTCCAGGACTGTGTTGAATAGCAGCGGTCATATTGGGCAACCTTGTCTTGTTCCAGATTTTAGGAAAAGGCTCTCAGTTTTTCACCATTAATAGCTGAAAGAAGGAAACCATCTCCAGGCAGAAGTTCTCTCATGATTAGAGAACAAAGGATTGCCTCTGCTAGATATCCTGAGGCAGAAGGCGTATTAGCTAATGTTTTTGGTATCTCCTTGTTTTGCATAATTGTATTATTTCATTGTAACCCAGCCCTATAAAATAAATCAAGGAGTCTAGGTCGAGGGGTCACTGTCCTTTAACCTGAGAGCAGTGTCCCACCTGGCCCCCGCTTTTCTAGATGCTCTTTGTCTGTTTTTTCTTTAGGTTCCTGTAGCCCCCTCTCAGGTACCTCTCTGAACAGCTGTGTGGGCAGCTGCAGATGATGATGTTGGCTGAGGGTTTGCCATATATTCCTTTTATTATATTGAAGTATGTATCTTCCATTCCTATTTTGCAAGAGTTTTTGTCATTAATAGGTATTGCATCGTCTCAAATTTTTTTTCTGCGTATATTGAGATAATCATATGATTTTTTATTTCCACTTTGTCGATGTGGTGTATTATATTGATTAATTTGCATATTTTGTACCATCCTTGTATACCTGGAATAAATCCTACTTGATTGTGGTGTACAATTTTTTGATGTGCTGTTCAGTTCTATTTGTCTGGATTTTGCTGAAGATTTTTGCATTTATAGTCATCATTAATATTGATCTATAGCTTTCTTTTTTAGGTATTGTGGTTTTCTAATTTTGGAATCAGGACAATATTGGTCTGATAGAATGTATTTAGGAATTTTTCCTCTTCTTCAACTTTGTAGAAGAGTTTTAGGAGAATGACGATTAGCTATTCATTGATGCTTGACACGATTCACTAGTGAAGTCATCTGGACCTGGACTCTGATTTATGGGGACATTTTTATTACTGCTTCAATTTCTGTGGTTGTGATTAGTTTGTTTAAGTTGTCTCTATCCTCTTGGTTCAGTTTTGGGAAGTTGTAGGATTCTAGAAACATCCATTTCTTCATGATTGATAAATTTTTTCACATGTAAGTGTTCATAAAAATCTCTCTTGATCCTTGTATTTCTGTGAAGTCCGTTGTAATCTTACCTCTGTCACTTCTGATTTTTGTTATTAAGCCTTTCTCCTTCTCTCCTCTCCTTCCAGGACAACTAAAACCTTTATGTTTGTTATCATATTGTCGGGTATTTCTCATAGGATTTCTACACTTTCCCTCAGTCTTTTTTCTCTCTTCTCTCTCCTCTTCCATAAGGATCACCCCTGTTATCACATCTTCACATTCTGATATTTGTCCTCTCAAGAGTGAGTGTGTTTGTAGAAATTTCCATACTTATATTCAATTCTTTGATTATCTTTCATTCCTAGCATTTCTGCTAGGACTTTCTTCATGGCCTCAGTCCCTGGTGATGCATTCCTTTTGGTATGTCACTTAAAAGTTTTTTTTTGAGGTCACCCAATTGCTTTTAGGTAGTTGTGTATGATTCCTGTATGTCAGTCAGCATTTCTAAAAAAAATAACTATTATTTTGAACTCTTTTATCTGTTAGGCTTTCCCTATTCATATCAATGGAATTCTTTTCTTTTGAGTTCCAGGCTTCTTCCTCTTTTTGGACCATTTGTGGCTTAGATTTTGATGTATCTATCTTTTCTGCCTTGAATTTAGCTCTGTGGCTTTCCTTTTATTTTACTTTAGATTTATTCCTACCTGTATGATGATGTGGTGGGTACCAACCCCTAGATTTCAGCGGCGGTGGAAGCAGTTTTGCTCTCTTGGCTGTCCTTTTGTGGTGGGACACTGATGCTGTTTCAGGTGGTGCTTGCAGACTTTGCAACTCTCCAGCTCATAGAGATTCACAGGTGACCCAGGTACAGTCTGTGAACACAATTAACTGGTAACCAAATTATGTGTTTTAAAATCTCTGGATATGGCTTGAGACACTGTGGGTTCCAAAGGTTCTGAGGCCGAGCAGGTGCTTTTTCTTGGCAACAGTTGGGCAGGGTCGGGGTTGATGACCCATGGGAAGAGAAGCCTTACAAAGACAGGTATCGGGCTGCTGAAGACTGGCAAGTGGCAGTTCTGGGCCACTAGAGAGTGGGACTGGTGGTTCATAGTCTTCAGGAGCAGAGACCTACGATGAGCTGTTTCTGAGACACTGAAGACTGAAGTGTTGCCCTGTATAATCTCAGGTAAGGAGGAACACGCAGTTACGTCAACTCAGGTCCAGGTTGGGCTCATAGTCTTCTTACCTCTGACCAGGGCAGGGTGCATGTGGTTCCTCTCCTAAGGTCAAGCACAGGTGTGTGCATGGCTTCCTCTAATGGTTGGCCTCAGGGATGCTATGTCTCCTCTGCTTGGGCAGTGTGTATGGTGTGTGACATTTCCTTTTTTTGGGTTGGGCATGGCGCTCACACAGACTACTCTTCTTGGGGTAGGCACAGGCACACACAATTCCTTTTTTCGTGGGGTTGGGTCATGTATAGTTACCTCTCCTTGGGCAGGTATGAGACATGTGCATTCTCTTTTGCTTTGACAAATTGTTTTGAAAACATTTCATAAAGTTTCACATGTTGCATCCTTGAACTTTAAATAATTTCACTCTTGGGGAGGATATTTCTTTCAGTTTATCATTATAAAAAATATAAAGAAATTTCCTCCCACTCTAGACCCTATCTCAGAATTCATCTCATATTATTATAACCAAATATTTTCTCAAGTACATTATTTTTAAAATGCAGACATGTTTTAAAGATAAAGTACTTTAAAAAAAATAAAAAACCCTTATTTGTAATCCCAGAGTTAACAAAAACACTCAAATTGAACTGGAATTTAGTGCTACTAGTTAAATTATAGCAACACTTCTTTTGGTTGAGTAGATTAGGAGTACATGATAAGCTTTTAATTATGCTTCCTTTCAATTTCTGCCCTTCCTGGATGTTCTTTAGCTGTCCTTGGTCCTGAACCAGTTGTGCGTGTTCCATGAGAAGACACCAGTGAATGTAAAAGTGACCAAGTGCTGCATAGAGTCCTTGGTGAACAGACAGCCATGCTTTTCTTCTCTGCAAGCCAATGAAACATGTATTCCCAAAGACTTTAATGCACCTTCCATGCAGATATATGTGTAATTCCTGATACTGAGAAGGAACTCGAGGCAAATGTCAGTATCTCATTCCATGTGCATTTATAGTCATGATAATGAGAACTGCAAATAGATATGATCAACTTTACATGAATTTGCAATTGTATTTCCCATAAAAATTACTGTTATTTCCCTTATTAAGATGATAAAGTTAAGAATAAAATGGATAGTTTTTTTTTATTTCAGACTCCCACCCCCCAAAAAAAACCCTATATTATAATCTTTTTTACAATTCATTCAGAATAATCTTGTGGATAAAAACTGAAGGAGAATAGTCTGGAAGAAAAAGCTGACCAATCAACAGGTGCATTTGTGCAGATAGTAAATTAGTAGAAATCACAGGAGAATCTATTTCTAGGAACAAAGGATTATTTTAGATTTATTTAGACATCCACAGGGAAGACAAACCCTAAATATGTGACTTTTGATAATGGAACTTAGATGAATAATATCTAAAAATCCAAGTCCTCAAGCTTGACTCCATATTGCTGCATCATGGGTTAGAATTTCATGAAACTTATCAAAATAAGGATATTAGCATCTCTGTTGGGGCCTGATCATGGTCATAGGATTAAGAGTAATACTGCAGAATCTGTTATGCCTACTTGGTTCTCTCTCTCTAGTACTGCTGTCTCTGCAGACAGCAATGAAAGAGAAACACCAGATATATGACCATAGATAGTCTAATTTCCTATTGATTGCCACTATCACAGTTGAATGGGGCAAATTTCAGGGACCAAATGAAAATATTCTCAGACTGGAAGTTTTTTTTTAATGCAGCACATCATCATTCATTTCTTAAGAATCACTTTTAACTCCTAAATGGCTATAAAATTTAATACAACATAACTTCCAATTTCTGAATAATATACAAAGGCAATGAATAATCATCTCCTGGGCTTTATCAAATAGAGATGTATTAATTTGCTGAGTTATTGACACTCTTGATGGTTATCAATTTACATTATATGCTTGATCTTCACAACAACTTTATGAAGGTGCATTGTCTTCTCATTATACAAATGAAAATACTAAAGCTTAGCTTGATAACCTTGAGCCAAAATCTAAGAGCTACCCGACTCCAAGACTAAGTCTTTAACAGCACTAGTGTCTTCACCATCTTCATCTACTCTATGTGAGTAGGTTTTATTTTTCACCTTTTTTTCATTTGAATGCAGTGTACTTCTTGAGCTGTTGAAACAAGCCCAAGGCGGCAGAGAAAAAACTGAAAACTGCTTTGGGAGAATGCACTGCCTTTGTAGACAAATGCTGTGCAGCCGATGACAAAGAGGCGTGTTTTGCTGAGAAGGTACTGAGTGGTTTTCATTTACACGTATCTAATTTCCCTTGTTGCTAATTTGATCGGGTTGGGGCTTGAAAGTTTATGCATCTGAAGTACAGTTCCTGTATGTAAGATATGAATCTTATATACAATCTACATATAATTGTCTGACAAAATGACTTAAGTAACTTTTTTATCTCCTGCTCTACTGGAGCAAACTATTAAATGATTGCAATAATTTTCTGCTTCCAATGATGTGATGTCTATGCATATAAGTAGACATATGTGCAAGGCCTGAAATCTTTGATAGAGACACAATTAAATGAAAACATTAACATTAAACATTTTCCTGAAAAATATTGGTTTGTGATATGGTTAAATATAAATACTTGATTTTTAGATTAGTGGAAAAGTTTATATTTAAATGTCTGAGTCATTGCAAGTTTTCCTCTATGTCTTAATTATAATTTTGCTTATTTTTTTGGTGGTAATGCATGCAAATAAGCCTCCTTCTAGAGATTCTAGTGATAAACTGGAATGAAAAGATGTGATATATGTATAATTGTGTTGTAACTAACACTGTCTGTGTGAATGTTACTTTTTAGCTTAATTGTGATATTCGTATTTTTCTCACATTTTTAATTTCTTTGTATTCAGGGTCCAAAACTTGTTGTTTCAAGTCAAGCCACCTTAGCATAAGCACAAGCATATTAGGTAAGTACACACTCGATTTTTTAATAAAGTAATCATAGTAATAATTGCCAAATTATCAAAGAACAACTGACCACTAACCAACCCTTGTTTGAAATCTTTGTTTATTAATGTATTTATATAATTCTCAAAATAGTTGCCAGATTTCAGTAGCATTATTATTCTCATTTTACAAATGAGTAAATGAAAGTACCATTCAAGGCATAAATTACACCCATGTTGGTCATAATATTTTGAGGGAAATAAAAAATATAGAATGAACAGTCTTTTCCCATCTCCCAGCCTCAGGTGGAAACTCAGCTCCCTTGGTTGACAGGGCCAGCACCTTAGCCAGAGAATCACAAGATTGTGATTGAATTTGTTTTTAAACAAGCAGTTCATCTAATTATCAGCAAGAATTATTTTGAATAGTTTCAAAAGTGGTGTCTATTCCAATTGCAGATTTTAACTTACTCTTTACCCAGTGATAATATCTACATATTGTGCATTCAGGCCAGGCAGCAACTTTGCTAGTTTGATATTACTGATAAGTTATTTATTTTAATTCTAGATAGCAAGATTTTATACCTAGAGGTCTAACTTTTTGAAAATGTCTTTTTTTTTTTACTTAAAATTAACAGATTAAAAAGTAGGTGTTAATAAATGATTCTGATGGGTGGTAATGAAAATTCTATGACTCTAGGGGGAGTCTGGTGGAATCTGGAGGAGTCTGGTGATATCAGTACTGAAGAGGGGAGAAACCACACTTACTGGCATGTCCTCTCCCCTAGCCCAATAGAGGAATTCAGCTTCCAGGAGTCTGGGGCAGGCTTGAATTATTTTCATTGTTGGAAATTTCAGAAAGACAATCTAAGCAATTTGGCACTCATGTAAATAGATTTGAAAAATGTGCCTTTTTAAAAGCTCTAATTATCTTTGTTCTTTTGTTTTCTAGCTAATCCTGAGAACAAGAGAAAGGAAGAGCAGTGAAGATCCAGAGCATATTCATCTGTTCATCTTTTCTGTTGATATTAAACAAGTGCCCTGTTTAAAGAACACACATTTCTTTAAATATTTGCCTCCTTTCTCTGTGCTGCAGTTAATAAAAAAAAAGAAGAGACTCTAATTTAAAGATCCAGGATCTTATTTTTCAAAGAGGCGTTGTCATCCTAATAATTTTGTAGATTCTGTGAAGTCTCACTCTTTTCTTATCCCTTGTGGAGGACTTCTAGTTCCTTTGCGACTAATTAAATAAAAGAAACAATAATATTCTTTTAAGTTATGAATTATAAACTTTCAAAATAATGTTTTAATATTATGATATTTCTGAACAAAAATATATAGATTGTGGTACAGATGAGGCATATAAAACATGGCACTTCCTACTCTTAAATCTCCTTAGGAAGTGTTTGTATATCATGGTGAAGTAGCGGTTTGATCTACTGCTTCTGGCCTGAGCACAGTCCACATACATACTAAGGACTCAAGTTCATGTTCTGGATTGGGGAGAACAACCAAGATGCATAACTAAATAAAAAATAAATAAAGTCAATGCTTCTTCTGTTTTCCTGCCTGTTTACCTGCTCACCTTCATTCCTACTGGTACCTTTCCTTTAAAAGTATGTGATAGACAAAAAAATAGAGGTATTATAAATATTATTAATTGAACTGGGGAAAATTAGTATTATTTATGATATCCTCCAAATGAAAACCACCCAAATATACATCAACTGATTAAAAAAATAAATAAAACGAATCATATTCCTACACTGAAATACTTGTCAGACTTAAATATGGAGGACTGATACATATGTGACACGATGGTTGAACTCTTTAAACATTTATGTCAAGTGAAAGATGTCAGCTATATTGGTGACTCCATGTATATGTAAAGTCAAAGTTGATATTTGCATTAAAAGCAAATAACACTTAATGACTTCTAAAAACAGAGGGAAAGAAGGGAGAGGGAATGGCTTCTAATGGGTACACCCTTTCCAGTAGGGGTGGTGAAATATCTGAGCATTAAATAGTGGTGATGTGGTGATGGTTGCAGACTTCTGTGTATAAAATAAAGTGAATTGAATTTAAAAACAAAACAAAACTGATCTTGCAAAAATTATCTAAAGACAGTTTAGGATGACAATACATGAAGAGTGTAAGAAGCTTAACAATTTCGGAGAGATTATTGGAAAAGGGTTTTAAGATATCTGGAGAAAGGTATATTAAGGAGTGATTAACAGTGTATAACAATATACACTGTTGGAGTACGAATTGGAGTGTGATATTTTCTTTTAAGAAAACTAAATGTTATATTTAATACTGGCCCTTTTTCCCTTTCCCAGAAATAACCAGTAATCGTATCCAACCATTGTCTATAAATGTACATTAATGTAAGTCTTTTATTGCCTTGTCAGTGTATCAATTTACATTTTTATAAAATTGGTTTCATACTGCACATACTCTTACACAACTTGTTTATGTTTTAACAATAATCCTTTATCTTTTCATTTAATTATAATGTTGCAAAATATATTGGTAACAATTTAAAAAGGACTTCCTCCATTTCTGCAATGGTAGGTTCCACAACTCCTCATCTGTCTCATCCTGACCCTACTATCACCTTGTTACTTTTCACCATGTCTATATAAAATGATGTTTAACATTTGTTTAAGTCATCAGAAAAGTCAGAAAGGATCCAGAAGAAATGGAACTGGTGAACCCTGATATTTCAAAGATTCTAGAGGCAGAGCTAGGAAATTTTGACTAAGGTGTTTCCACAAAACTTGACTCAACACTGAGCACGCAGCGTTGATGACATTCCCACCAAGTCACCAAAGGGAGATAAATAACATTTGGAGAAATACGTTACAAAACTACTCTCAGACCCCTCTGTCCCCTTATGCTAGTCAATCAGATTCCCAGAGTTGCCGACAGTAGTTATGAGTGATCAAGGAGCCCGAGACCTGCTCTGGTCACGAGAGAGTAGCTTGGTGAGCACATTGCTCTGTTGGATTGGTCGACCGTTGCAGTATGACCTTTGCTGCAGGGTGGGAAATTGGGTCATTAGAATGTTGCAAAAACGTGTGTGTGTGTGTGTGTGTGTGTGTGTGTGTGTGTCTGTGTTTCTGTGTGTTTTGTGCTCTTCTCCACATACATCAAGGAGTATATGAGATCCACATGGTTTGCCACTGAGTTTGTCACATGGTTTGTTCAAAGTGGACATTTAGTTAAGGTGGCATTAATAGCTGCTCTGCTGTAAAGTTATTTTTCCTTTTCTGACTCTATTTCTAAAAATGGGTTATGGAATTCAGCGCAAACATGAAGTGGATGAGAGGGATAAAGAACTTGGAGGAAGCAATGTGAACATATACTATTTATTATTCTTTTGTAAAAATGATGCATAACTTTATCATTTATTTATAATATAACCATTTCCATTACTATGGACTAAAGTATGTTTATTTTATCCTTTTTTTTCAAATTATTTTTTTCAAATTATTTTTTCAAATTATTTTTCAAATTTTTCCAACTCTGGTTATTGGGGTTCTTTCAAGTAGGCTCCATTTCACCTTTATATGTCCCTAAACTATGATTTTTGGAAAGTTATTTACTTTCTGGCCCTATGAGATGCTCAGGTTCATTTTACAGTTTCCCTTCTCTAAACCTAAGAAACTCCTTTTCTTTAAGGAGTCCTGATTCTTTTTACTAAAAGATAGTATCAGAAACAAAATCTTGAGCATTGAGTATGCTCATTGTTAATGGGGTATCACTACTTCTAGACTATTTCAAAGAACAGACCCAAGAAATACAGGTTTGTACACTAACCCAAGCATATGGACATACCTGTAATTACCTATCAATCTATCTTTCTATCATTCATCAATCTATTATCTATATCTATTTGGATAAATATGAGTCAATACTTATTTCTCTGACTCTAACCCAGAACCACAGAGTTAATGTTGAGATTTCCCCCTTGTTTGTTGTAACTTTCCTCTTTGACAGTGAGAAATTTAGCTTCAACTATTTTCCATACACTTACTAATTTGTTCGATCCCAGGATATATGTAGAGTAGTTTCAGAACTGTTAATCCATGCTTCCATGAGAAACAAATTTACAGTGAGATTAGTTTTTATATACAGTTCATTTTGCCTTTGGTGCTATAATTTCCAATCAAACATTTATCAAAGTAACTTAGGTCAATTTCATTTTCTGTGTTTCAGTGAGATTATGACTGTTGAGTTTTGGTGACTCACTCTCACTGGGCAAAAGATGAGTTTGGGGCTTTGGCTGTTAATTGAACTTTGGGATGAGCTCTTTTTTGTGAGCAGCTCTTTCGTATCTGTGTTCAACAAGACAGCCTCTGTATACAGTACGCAAAAGTGGTGATGTGGCAGAAAGTGTCCTTTACCCAATGTGTTCCTTGTCAATGACACAGAGGATGTTAACTACAATCCTTGTAAAAACTCTTTGTTAAATACATGCAGTTTTCAGTGCTGGACACATCTAACTATTCCAAGTTCTTTGAAGACCATTACTCAATGTTACCCCTCGGTTCTCCTTCCAGTAGATGTTCTTTCTAGCCTCTCTCTTTGTACATAGACTCTGTTCCCTGGGTTGATTTGAAGTCCTTTCAATCATTCCTTGTATTTGATGATCCCTTCTATGAAAACTATCTAGTAGAAGAGAAAGATATATAAATGAACTAATACTATAAAAGACATGCTCTCAGAGTCAGAAACATGTATGCTCAAATTCCATCTTGTGGACTCAGATTTTACATATTTAAAAGGTACACAAAACACTTTTTCTGGCTTTTCCTTATATGTCTCACCTATCATCCTTGCTTTTGACTGTGTGATTAGAGAGAATGCAGTTATCCTTGGAACAGGTCACATTCCAGTAACGCAGTCATTAAAGTCTAAGAGCTCAGTAGAAAACATTATTGGATGGTGTGTTGATATATATTAATGCTAAGAAAGTCATATGGTAAACTAAAGATACCCATTTGTGGTTGTTGTAAGGAAGCCCAGTAAAGACAACATTTAAGAGAGTCAGTGGAAGCCAGAGTTCATAGTGAAATGATGGATGCTACACCATCATGATTAATGATATATATATCCAGTATTAAATGATAATAGAGAACTGTAGGGGAAAGAAGATTTGTTTGTTTCAATACAATCAGTTTCCAAGAAGTTACAACATTATGAGTAATAATAACATTTCTACTTTTTCCATTTCCTTTTTTTAAAATAAAGATGTAGGCAGAGATGAAGGCAAGTAGATAGGAAGGTAGGAAAAGAGAGGTGGAAGATGCCTTTTCATTTATTTTACTTAGTTGTTTATCTTGATTGTTTTCCCCATTCTCATATCTTAAACCAGAGATCTTGGGACACATGTGGACTGTGTCTAGTGGACTAAATCACTGGACAAACAGGGAGCACCAGTCCATGTTTTTTTTAATATGGCAGATATAAAGTTAGGCAGAATGAAATGCATATGACAATAAAGAAGATATCAACAACAATGAGATAGTACCTGATATTAACTGAAAAGGTGTGGTGCCTAGGCATTAGGAAGAATCCTCACATACATTAAGTGTACAATAAAACAAGTATGTATCACTTCTCTAGTTAATTAATATCTGAATTGATAAATGATTAAACTTCACATAATCCATGCAGGTATTGCAAAATTGAGAGGACTTCATTAACGTATAATAAAATGTGAAGTGTAATTCCTAGAGTTAAGCAATGGGGTTATTTTTATTGATTATTGCTAACTTTATTTATTGCAACCTTTATCTTTTTTATATTATCCATTTACAGTCATTTCAAATATGTAAAATCTGTGTCCTTGAGCTGGAATTTGAACATATGTAGTTCTGACTCCTGAGAGCAGACACATTATGGAATTAGTTCACTGACAAGTATTTCTCCTCAGATAGTGTTTTTCATCAAAAGGAGTCACAAATTAGTAACTCATGTATTTAGCATTTCTAGTTCATAAGAACATTCAATAAGAATAAATTCATAAATAGATATATACTGTGGGCTATAAATTTTCTAAACTACGACTCACAGACTCTTGACTTTCAATAATTCCCTGGGCTTCCAAAACAGCAAATATAGCAAGTAAATTTGAATAATACAACTTTGTGTTTTAATATAATGTTTTGTTAAATATATTTAAATATTAATATTTTATTGAAAATATGAAATAATAGGAGTTAAGGATGGTGGAGAATTAAGAACTTTAGTTTACTTCCTTGCCAGAGACACAATAAAACTCCACCCATTTAATAACTATGTCTTTTGAAAAAGAATGAGAAAAAGTATGTCCACAAAAAGAGGGAACACATATCATTGGAAAGGGTAGGAGAAGTAGAATACTTTCCTGCAAGCTGGTACCTATACCCCTGGGATCAACACTGAGGGACCAGTGATTCGGACACCTTCCCTGGAGCTGAAGGGTTTTCTACACACCAGAGAACTAAGAATACATACAATTTGGTATGGATAATAGGTTTCTTTTTAATTTTTTTTTTGGGAGAATCGGGATTGAAAAACATGGAACTGAGAACAATTGTTGCTGATAAAGTCCACAGACATGAATGCAAGACTTTCGATTGTGAAGCAAAATATTCTGTAGGGAGTAAGAAAGATAGGCTCTCTATGAACTGAGACACAACTAGGCTTTGTCTCCTGTGATCCCTTATCTACATGGTGCCAGCACTGGAGGATACTATATTGCATCCAGAGTTAAACACCCCAGTCCTGTTATAGCTCTCTGGGATAAACCAAGTGGGTACTCTTTAGAAGTATTTTAGGCAGATTAATTAAGCACGGGCCCAGCAGGGATCCTTCCCACAAAGGCTGAGCATGGATGGCAATTTGGGGTACACTAATGTAGGTTTAGAAGAGCACAGGAGAGGGGAAGTATAAATTAGAACAGGGATATCAAGCAGAACCCAAGTTAGTTGTTTGGAAATTCTTCACATGGGCAAGACACACAGACTTCAACACAGGATTCAACTTGCCAGATACGTATTTGCAACAAAAACACTTGATTCTGCTTGCAGGCAATTAAGGAAATTGTTTATCTTATCAGTTTTCCCTGGCATCCCAATTAACTCAGACTGCAAAATGTTTATAGCTCTGCTAGCTGGGTGGATTCATGGCTGTCTTCACAGTTGCTGAAAATGGTGGGTGGGCCTTTTTCCTTTATAATACCATCACCATTAGTACACTTGTGGTGCTGGAGTGCTGGAACATTTATACTTGCAGTTGTACTCATGGGCTTTCCAGGACATCAAGGTGGTAATCACCTGCTTAGGTAAGACAGGCAGCTGAGGCTGAAACCACAGTATAGATAGGTGATTGATGTCCTGCCAAGATCATTCATATCTTCAGCCCTCTCAGGGCAGAACCTCAAAGGGACCTCAGAGAAAAAACAGCCTTGTACCTGTTTGAGGCTACTACTAAACAATATTGCAAATCTGCATGCTACTTGCAAAAGTGTCTCACCATTCTATCAGAACAGCTCTATTAATAATATAATTTGTGTGCATGTGGAAACTTTACCCATTATGTCCCAATTCCATCTATATCTTCTCCAAATAGCAGCCTTTGGTTTACTTGTAGGTCTAGAAGTAAATACATTAGACTTCATCTGCCCCTGGGGAGAAGTACTCCTGTAAGAGGCCCTCTCAGACTTTAGAAGGGATTCATGTCACTTTGATGGGAGTTCCAGGGTCAGGGTGCCAGCACCATGGTTTGGAAAAAAGAAAAAAAGTGTTTGGTGGGCACATCTCTTTGCTTTTGTGGATTCTTGGATTTGTAAAGCAGAGCATAACTGAAAGAGGCCAGAGGAATCCTCTAAAGCATGGATTTTAGAGAAGGAATCTTTTGCTAGTTTCAGTGCCAGTACTACTAAATTTCTCTTTAATCTGTTTCTATACATTTCTGCACTAAGGATACAGCTCAAGATTTCACCATCTGCTGCTAGGACTATTTTTATCAGTCACCCAGTCATTCTTCTTGGCCTCTCTTCTCTTCTACACCAAGCAGACAGCAATCTTGTTGAATTATAAATCAATCGTATCACCAAGCTATTAAAACCATTCAAATATTTGTCATTACTTTCAGAATAAAACCCCAAAATACATAACTAAGATGACAGAGAAAGCTTTGTACTCTCATTTCTCAACTTGCACTGCTTCCTACAAATTCTGTGTCTAGTCTTTTCATTTCTTTGGTGTCCCCTCCCTGACCCCCTGGCAATTGCACATGCTTTCTCCTGAACTAGGAATGTTAATTTCTTTTCTCATTCTTCATGCCCATTTTTCAAAAAAAACTCATTTTAAAAGTCAGGTCCTGGGGCGTGTCCTTGTGGCTCAGCATCAGAGTGACTGCCATGCCCACCATGTTTCCTACCTCAGTCGGATGAAAAGTCAAAATTAATAAACACGAAATAAAGACGTCTCTTTCTCTTTATTCCTAAATGTTTCCTCCTTCTCTTCCTTCCTCCCTTCCTCTCTTACAAAACTGTCATGTGTCAAGGAAAGTGCTCTCAATTTTCAGGAATATATTGTTAAATAAATAGGGGTTTGAATTGGAACACTATTTTTTCACTAAATATTTGGGTGGTATACTGATTTAGTCAATCTTCTAAAATAAAAAGAAATTCCACACTGAAGTCTTGCAGTTTTTTTAACAAGGAAAATAACCTTTTTTGGGGCTTACAATATTAAAATGATCAATCTCATTTTTAGCTTTGCCTAGAAACTTAAAAAACTGCAAATCTGCTATTCTTTTCTGGCCACTAGGCTGCCCTTTTTTTTATTAATCCTGTAGGAAGTTCCATCATCTTACAAATAGGGATGCAACTCTTTTCATTCTATATTGTGGTCTTTCTATATTGTGTAGAAAGTACATATCTTCATAGCCTCCTTCCCCCAGCCCTCTAGTCCTCTGATCGCTCCACTTCTTCAGGCAAGTTCCTTCACAAGCAAAAATGGACCCAAAGTACAAATGTGAGGCTTTACAGTCACATGGTTTCATAGTTAGCGTAAGAGGTTAGAGCCCACACCGATTGTTTACACGTCCAATTGCCCTTGGACTTAGAGCTTCTCTTCCTCTACTTCTTTGTCACCCTCGGAGTGCCTGTAATTTACCTGCACAGTAATCTACTGTGTCACATCATGATTCTCTGTCTCTGTGTCTTTTCCCTGATTAGATTGTGGACTCTGAAGTCAGGGACTGAATCTTATTTATCTTTTGTATCCTCATAGTGTCAGAATGCTTGGCATATAGTGGGTGCTTGATAAATTTTGAGCAGAAGAGATTAGGTGGCACTATTTAAAGTAATATGTAACCTTGTTTCTTGGATTGCACTGTCAGCAAAAATACTGGTGTTCTTAAATAACAGGCTTGTTGATTCTAAGACAATATTCACTTTTAGATACCTTACTTGCTGATGTGTATTTTTAGTCAATTTTCTATGTAACAATGGAAAGAAATTTACACACATTAATAATAGTCATTTTCCTTGAAGACATTAAATGCTAAGTCCGATTTATATAATTTTAATGAATGAGTGTCTGATGTATATATAAAAACAAAAATTGAGCTGTAGTAGTATTTGTATCTATTTCCTTAAATGATTTCAGCTATTGGCATTTGTATTTAATATCTCACAATTGTGAATGAGAAGCAGCTCAGTGCCATTGTTAACATAATATATAAATGAAATTATTTTTATGTTATTTGAAAGTATGTCTTTGTTAAAACATATTGCCATTTTTTGCAGATAAAAATTTAAAACCTATAAACAGTAATAAAAGTTGTTTTTTATTGTTTTCAGTGTCTATATATGAAACTAATTTTGAATAGTCAATGCTTATCTGTACATTAATTATATTTTAAAATCATTTTGGAAACATTTGCATTGTGCAACTTATTGTAATTAGGCTAGAGATTAATTTCCATTACAAAAAAGACAACTAGGTCAAACATTTATTTGAAAATTTTCTTAAAAGTTGTTTTTTTGGATCCAATAATTGATTTCTTGATGTTAGTCAATATATAAATGTTATAAAATCTGATGAAAATTTCAAGACAAATTCCAAGACTGGCAGAGTACAGGCCAAAAAATGCTTTAGCTAAAATATGACACTGGGAGATTATAAAATATTTATAAGAAGATATAAAGGAAAAAACAATTTTATCTTTTAATGAAAACTTTCTAATCTCATTCTTATGCACTAAAGTTTCAATACAGGAAACATTCAACTGTACAGCATTTATTATTGTTTAAGTGATTTAAAACATGTAATTTATACTTTTAAATGAATGTCCTTTTAGGTATTCAGTCTCTTAGAACTACTTTTGGAAAAATATATAGACTATGAACAAGCAATACACTATTAATCTCTTAGCAGTACATTTATTTCTTTTTGCTTTGTATGTGTAGATATTATTATGAGAGTAGTTACTAGCATTTATTTTAATTATGTTTCTATTTTCTACATGAAGAATGAATAGACATAAATTTCAGGCATTAGCTATAATTTTCTTAGACTGGAAAAATTATATTATGATCAGGGAAAACATGATTTCATTTATCTATCTTGGATAAACTTAAATGACCTTTTCATTTCTTGAATTTGTTAACTTGATCTAGTTAGGGAATAATGTTTGAGGAGTCACTGGGCAGCTTGGAATGAGCAGATTTCAATTTAGGTAAAATTCCCTAAAAAGGACATTCATTAGACCAGTCAGGACCTTTCTCATTTGATAAGACAACTATATTGGAAATATAGAACCACAGAATGTTCAAGATAACTGGGTCCATAAAAATAATAGAATCTAACCTGACCCTTATGGTATTAGATATACACATTTTTAAGGTTGGTGGTGTATATTGATATTACATTGAATTAAACTGCACATTAAATAGTTGAAAAATTAGAATTAAATGGTTAGGAAATCTGAGTGGAGATAAAGGTAAATTCTAGGTGTCCTTTGCAACATCAGGAAAGGCAGAAAAAGGGACTTCCAGGCTATGGGAGCTTTTAAGAGAGAGGAACTTGAGAGAACAAATCAGACACAGCAATTTAGTATGGTTTTTATAATGTGGACACTCTTCCTGTTTCCTATAAGATCTTCCTTAAATGCTGTATTTCTTATAATGCAAGTGGATGTATGAGCAGATATGAGGGCAACATTGATATTTGGGATTATCATTTTTGTTTACATTAGAAATGTCTGTATGATTTCATATATTTTGCCACCTTATTTTAATAGGATAAATATCTTCACAAGTGCAAAAGAATTGAAATTGGTTAGCTTGTTAGTTAGTGGTCTTTCACTTTTCTACCTTTCTGTATTTTCTGGAAAGCAGACCAGACTGCTTATGGTCAGTTGGACCTGCACATGTCCATAGTATAGTAGGAAGAATGCTAAGAAAAGATTTTCCTGTCCCCAGTTTTCTCTACAAATGAATAAAAAATTTCCCTTATTTCAGAGTGACTTCAGGCTAAGAGGTTGTCACTTCAAAGTCTCTGTTAAAATGCTGAAGCTATTATTAGACATTGTTGTCACACTTTATGCATATAGTTCATGTTATTTCTAAGAGAAGGCAACCAGCAAGTAGTTCTCTATTACAGGAGACGGCCTAAGACTGGGCCAGGGTCTGGGCCATGATGACAACCAGATGGAGGGAAACCTGGTTTGAATGACCAGGTGAGAGTCTTCAGGAATCTAGAGGGTAATATGTAGGTGTAGGCTTAAGATTATAGTTAAGGTGGCAAGGAAGTGGGACACTGGTCCAAAGAAATATTTCATCCACTCTAATATTGCCCTTTCTATTCTGTCAGAATGAAAGAAAAACCATGGACAGAAGGGATAAAGATTCAAGCTTAATTTCCATTTATATTTATGGTTTGGTTCAGGTTTTAATTTTCTCTTCTAAATAATAAGGGCACCATTATTCTCACCACAAGTAATTTTATTAATTTTCCTTTTTAGCTTCTCCCATAAGATTGGGAAAAAGTGTTTTATAATAAATTGGTTATTTATTTATTCACACTGCTCAATGCATTTTAGGATATTAAAATCACCCCTCAGCCTGTATATACCACAACACCTACCACCAGATTTCCAGGGCCCTTTCCCACCATCATGTTTCCTCCTTCCTTTCCTCTCCTCTCCAACCCCATTGGTAGGCAGTTTTGCATTTTGTAAATTTGTGGGGGTTCGCCTGTTTCTTTTTTTCTTTATATTCCATGTATGAGTGAAACCATACTGTACTTTTCTTTTTTTTTCTGATTAATTTTGCTTAACATGACCCCATCTAGTTCCATCCAAGTTGTTACCAAAAGCACAACTTTGTCTTTTTGTTCATCTGCATAGAATTCTATTAAGTATCTATACCACAGATTTTTATGAAGTATTTTGTTGATGGTCATTTACGTTATTTTCATGCCTAAACTACTGTGAATTGTGCTGCTATTAACACTGGGGTCCATAGAATTTTTTTTCCCGATTACAGTTTTTATGTTCTCTGGTTATATACGTAAAAGAGGATTGCTGGATCAAATGGTAGATCCATGCTTGTTTTTGTTTTATTTGTTTTTGAGAATCTCCTATTGTTTTCTCAAGAAACTGCACCAATCTACATTCTCACAAACAGCATAGAACTGTTTCTTTTTCTCGTCCCCTCTCCAACATTTGATGTTTCTTCTTTTTTGATATAGGCCAGAATGGAAAATTGTTAAAAAGATTCTTTGGGGCTAGTTTACTTGGGAACTTGATTCTTCAAGTCTTTCTTATAACGCTTGGTTTAAATATTTGCATTTATTCTCACATCAGAGTTATTTGATGACAAACTATATAAAAGAGCTTAAAAGTTTGAAAAATAGAGTATTTAGAAATAACCAACAATTATGCGATTTATATTCTTCTCAGTATAGAATACACATGCAGAAATAATAGAAGAAAATACAGGAATTCTTACTTTGGGTATTCGCAAAAAAATTCAGATATTAAATTATTTTTTTTTCATTAAGATACATTTTGATCATGCATGCAATTTTGATAATTAAATAATTTAATTTCTCAAACATCTACAAATCTTTAAAAGGACACAGCATGAAAAACACCTTATTTGTACTATAACAATTGGTGTTTTCTATTTTCCTTTTGAAAGTTATGAGATCTTCACTGAGTATAGCAAAATCAATTTTAGGTTTCTAGAATCATAATGAAACATCTCTCATTTTCTGTATTTACCATTGTTTTTCGATGTAATTTTATTTTAAAGTAGATGGAGACACTATTTTTCATTTGTTAAATGAAAAAATGTGCACAGAATGTAATTGTGCATGACAAAGCTCTGATTTTACTAATGAGTAATAAAATGATATCCAAGTATAAGAATTTAATGATTCACCAAACCTTTCCTGGGGCCTCTGACAAGGAAGACTAGGGTTGAATATGGCTTTCAAATGAAATATGGCAATTCTTTCTCAGAAGACACAAGTACAGTTGATGTAATTTATCCAAAAAGAAATTCTTTTCTCATTGAGAAAATGATAGTTAGAATTTTTTCTTTTATATACAGAATTTCAAACTGAAAAAAAAATGATATCTGCAATTGAAATAATTCCATAGGCATACATTCTTTAATCTCTGTTGATTCATGACCTCAAAGACTGGCTCTATTTTTCATACTTCTCGAACCACTTAAAAATAAAAACAAAAGCAACCCCCCCTTCCTTCTCTTTATCTGTCTGTTTATACTCTATCTCTGCCCTCTATCCATCTCTCTCTCTATCTGTCTATCTATCATCTATTATTTATCCTATATTCTTCTAGTGAGCTTGATTATTTAGTGAGTACCATTCACTGAAAATGAAATAAAATAAGTGCAGAAAGTATAGTTTTCATATAAAACCAAGTAGAAAAAGTATTGCATCTCATGAAGATTTATTAATATGTGTCTAGATGTCATATAGGATATTTTTACTGTAGGTTTTGATTTCATATTTAGATAAGTGAAATGACTAACTTCATACTAATTTTTTCTCTCATATCTAACAAAGTCAGTTTTCTTATTGTTTGTAATCTGTAGTTCCTAATCTTTAGAACAAAAGGGTAGAACCTAATAGCTCTTCAGAGGTAGAGATCAGATTACTGGATGGGTAGAGTTAGAAATGAAGTTTGAAAAAATATTTAATATAATTTTTGAATATTCTTGCCTTTATTTTTTGATAAAATATAATTTATTTTGAAGTTTAAAATATCTTGAAAGAAAAGTAGGTAACTTTTGTTTTTATTAAAAGAGAAAAAGGAAAAATATGAAACAGATATAGAAGAATATGATACCTGATTAAGAAGGTCTAGAGAGCTCTTACAACCTCTGGAGATTAATTATGACTCATACTGCCCAATGTTTATTATGACGGCAAAGGTTGTCACTATGTCATTTACATCCATTTTTCCCACCTTATCTCCTTAACTGAAACTACCATGAGGAAGAAGCAATTGCATCTAACTACCCTACTGCAGGGCCTGTATCTCAGGAGGGGCAGAGCTGGGATGGAAATGTGGAACTTCTGAGTAACATTTAGTTATTGCTATGATGGTGTTCATTAGTTTTCATTCATAGCAAGGTCACCTTTTTCAGACAGAACAGTTTCAGAAAAGTGAAAAAACAAGGTTCTCTAAAAATGTGTATGTGTTTGTGTATAATTTTTTCATTATTTATAGATAAAAGGATACTCAGAATTAATAAAAACAGCAATTTGAACATAACTCCTTCAGCATGCCTCAGTTCCAAGCTAAGTTACAAATTTGGCTAAATTTTGCAAATATTGAAAACCAAAATATTCAAATGGCAAATCACGGATGAAGAGCATAGGTACAAATTGCTTAAAGTCTTGTGTAAAATTTGATAAGATGTTTTACATAACTTGAATGAATTGACAAGGTCTTGTAGAGAAACCATTGCAGACAGCAAATGTACACAAGAGATTTAATCAAACATTTTTTGCAAGAGCATTACAAATATTGTAATCATTTGGGAGCCAATGAAATCCAAAGTTGAGTCGTTAATTATCTACTATTATTAGTTAAAGGAGTCTATTAGTGCTCATTTCCCTCTATTCATCCTACATTTTCTCTTCTCTCAACCCACAAGGTTTTATTAGCACAATGAAGTTGGTAACTTTCATTTCCCTTCTCTTTCTCTTCAGATCTTGTTATTCCAAGGGTGTGTTTCGTTGAGATGCACGTAAGAATTCTATTTTCCTATTGTCTCACTTTTATTTTTGTAATAGAAAAATTCAATAAGTCATGTATCTTTAAGGAAGTAAGCTTTCCTTTAGCTTGATTTTAGGATATAGTGATATTGTATATTTTTGAACATTTGGAAAGTTATGAAGATATTTCTAAAATCCAAGGTAAGAGAATTGGTGTAAAATTTTCATAACTGATTTTTTTTACACATGAAGGCATTTAAAGTGACAAACTTCATAGAATACAATTGAAGATAGAATTCATAACTTCACCTTTCCAAAGGCTTATGTATTGCACATTGATGTATAAAAAATAACTAAACACAAAGGCTTAGTTATTTGTACTATATTCCTATAAATGGAACTTGTATTTGTATTTTTCTTTTTTCTTAAAGGAAAGGTATAGACACAAATGAAAGCAAGTAGGAAGGTAGGAAGATAGACAGAAGAGGAAGAACTACTTTATTTAAATTTATTTAGTTCATCTTGATTGTTTCCTCAGGATCTGGGTCTTGAACTGTGGACTTTGAATGCATGCAGACTATATCCAGTGAACTAAACCACTATGCCACCAGGAGAGCCTGCATTTATATTTTTAATTGGAGATTGTACTCTTGGTAGCTGTTAATAGACAATTCAAGAGCATTAGATCTTAATCCAAGTTTGATATGAAACTATAAATGTTCAATGATTTTAATGATTTTCAAATAGTATCATGGGTATTTGAATAACTTCTGTTAAATACATAAAAAAGGTCAGCATAATATTAAGATTTCCAATTGTAAACAAAGCCTAATATTTTGGAACAAATTAATACTTAGGTTAAATGGAAGAAAATATGAAAAGTAATTATGACCAGTAGTTTTTTGTCAGAATTTATGCAAATATTTTCACCATTTTTTCCTTTTTCCCCAGATAAGAGTGAGATTGCTCATCAGTTTCATGATTTGGGAGAAGAATACTTCAAAGGGATGTAAGTTAAAGTTTTTAAGAATCAAATTTAATGTTTCTATAGTGTTGATTATTATTCTAAGATTCTTATAGTCCCCTGGTATTGAAGCCTGGACTCAAAACAGCAAACATAATATATTTTACTGCTGTGTCTTTCAATGTGGCAGCCACATGTATCAGCTGAATACTTTGTGTCTCCTGCCATTGAGGAATACAAATTAAACTGTATTTAGTTTCACTTTAATTACATTTATATAATTACATGTGACTACTCTATTGGACAGTGTAGTTATACTGAAACTCCTATAAAACCTGTGTGATGACAAAGACTTTAATATGCATGGTCCTTTCTCAGATTACCTAATAAATTCCTTCACCTAACAAATTGATATATGGTTTCTTGAGAGCATTGCAATATTTTTCAATCTAGTGGGAAATGAGAAAATTGTTTTTTCAAAGTAAATCTCATCCTAAAACCTGCTGAAATAAAATGCACCCAAATTGTGATTTTTTTCTTTGAAATACTCAAGGGCCTATGCAATGCCCATCATTTTAACAAATAGGTCTATTTTGAATATATTGTGCTTGTTCTACCTGAGTGCATCTACTAACATTTATACACATATATTTAAACACAGTGAAAATACCCATGTGTGTTTGGAAAGTCACAAGTACCTGGTTAAGTGTCAGATAATAGCTGATGTGAATAGACTTTTTGGATGCGAGGAAGGAGTATAAAGCATGGATCCTCTATAGTTACACAATTATTCTCTAGCACAGCAATCTACTTTATATGAAAAATTTTCTGTCCTTATTCTGTCCTAATTTCTCAGCATCTCCAGAAATGCCCATTTGAAGAGCCTGTCAAACTAGCGACTGAAGTAACTGACTTTGCAAAACGTGTTGCTGATGAGTTGGCTGCAAATTGTGACAAACCTCTTGTAAGTACATTCTGATTTTGAATATTCCTTTTTTTTTGGCATGTATTCTTGAGCACTTTAAAGGGGAAAAAAGTCTCATGTTACCTTTTTTCAATTATTGCTAAATAACATATTTATAAGGTAACACTGGCAAATTGGTACAGACGTTATCTCTTATATGATAGAGATGGTCTAGATACAGTTATATTTTGGAACATTTCTCTGCTGAGATCACACACAAGAGTCACAATGTATTTAAGTGGAAATTTATTGGTAAAAGCCTCTTTAAAAAATCATGATTGTTCACTATTACATGGAATTTAAATAAATAAATAGAACGAATGAACAGACAAATCTCAAAATTCACCGGACAACTGACTGAGTAGAGTGAGGACAAGGGAAGAAAGGAGGGGACAGTGTGGTGGAATACTTTTCTCCTCTTATTTTTCTCTATATGTATTTCACCTTCAAGGAAGAATAGTAATTCATACCCACATAATTAGGGCTGTAAAAAGAAAAAATTTTAAATGCTCTTTTTAGAAAATTAATTCCACGTGAATGGAATATTTTTCTTAAAGTTGCAATTACTCTCATAATAAAAATTAGTGAAGATGCAAAGCTTCCATTAATAGATTATACTTTGAAGCAAATCATTCTAGAATCATTCTAGAATAAAAGAAAATAATATTTTAATGCATTAACAATATATAGTAAATTATGCTGCTCTTCATTTTTTTAATGATATCTACCAAAAAATTGAATTTCACGAAACGAAGTAGATCAAATGAAAATCTCTCTAAATACTTTCCTCACTGATGTGAATATAGTTGCTACTTAGAAGTTTATTTACTCTTGGTTTCATATTATGATTGTTGTCCTTGCCTTGGCCTCAGGGGAACGTAGGAGTAATGTTCATTCCTTATGGTCATTGACTGTTTCATTTTGCCTTTTGTTTTATCCACTGTAAATTATAATGCAACAGCTCATTTTTTATAAAAATTACATCAGTAAATTCAAGTGCAACTAAACCTGAGGGAAAATATGGATTTTCACATGATTTTTTAACCACGGATTACCAGTATGTTAAACTTTTCATCCTGTTCTTTGGGTATGAAGAAAATAAGACGTTGCCCAAAATTTGAGACTTGTTCTCTTCCATTAGGAAACTCTCTTTGGAGATAATTTGTGTGCAGTTGCATCTCTTCATGACAAATATGGTGAATTGGCTGACTGCTGTGAAAAAAAAGACCCTGAAAGATATGAATGCTTTTTGCAACACAGAGATGATTACCCAGACCTCCCTGCATTAGTGAGACCAGCATTTGAAGTTATGTGCACTGATGTTCAGGAAAATGAACTGCTGTTCGTTAGCCAGTGAGTAATAACATTTTTATTTTAATTTAGTTTTTCTAAAGTAGCATTATTTGATAACATATGGGCTTCAGATATACAGTATAAATCATTGCACATAAGTATATGTATTTACTACATTAAGTCCATTACTAAAAGTGGAATTCAGTTTTTTTACCATAAAATTAATCTCTTTTACATGATATACCCATTTCTGCTTCCCCAGTGTAAGCAATCAGAGTTTTATATTTCAAAATAAAAAGTGGCAAATAGTGAAGTGATTCAAGACCCATGAAAGTAACTACTAAAATAAAAATTATTTTCAACATTGACTTCAAATCTTTTGCTCTAATTACAATTATGAAAGAAGTAATATTTGATAGTTCATATTTCTATATAATCAAAATGCAAATATTTTTAGAGTTCATTCAAGCAAGACAGGATTTATATAAAATATTATGAAGATATAGTTTTAGTAATTCACAGATCATTTCTAATTAAAGTGCTAGTATACTTTGCCAAAATTTATTGATTTAAATATTTTACACATGTGTATGTAAATATGTGTCAATTTGAGCTTCATTGGTAAATTAGATGTCTCTAGGTTTTGGGTACCATGGAGAGATTGTTGATTACAGTTATTCCTGTAATACTCTGCTATAGAAAAATGACTACATGCTTTTCTTTTTAAAAATTTGGTTTCTTATATGAAGTTTCCAGAAGACATCCTTCCTTTTACACCCCTGAACTCTACTACTAGCCTCACAAATATAAAGATATTTTAGTAGAATGTTGTCAAGCTGCTGATAAGACTGCCTTCATGACACTAAGGTATTCTCCAGAAAAAGAAGAGCCAATTCCAGATCAAATCTCTGTTTGGGGTCATCTGTAGCTTCTAAGTCTCCAATATGAGATTCCTTACAAGATGTAAAACTTTCTCACTCTTCTGCCCCGCTCCCCACCAAAGATCTTTCATTTTATTTGAAGGTTCCTGACCTCTTTGTCCCTCTGGAGATTTGCCCACATGAGCTGATAGAAGACATCACTGTGAGGTGTCCAATCTCCCATCTCTTTTCATAGTGACACAGGGACACTCACTTGTAAAACTGCACAGCAAACAGCCTCAGTTTTTATGTTTTCACATTTTTTTTTTTATTGGGGAGGGAAAGTAAAGTGGAATCTAAAAAGCCTTGGCTCTTTCATTCACTCATAAATATTATGTACTGCATTTTCTTTTCTATGGAGTCCATTAATATTCTGAGTTAATAGAGGAAGAATTGAAGTGAATTACATGTGAAATTAAGAAATTTACAGGGTTCTGTTCCTTGGGATATTCATGTAATCTGTTCCTCCACTTTTCAGTCCAGTTCCCTTTTCCCTGGCAATGCCTCCATGCTGGTTCTTAACTACTTAGAGCTTTCGGTATGATCAGTAGGCTTCTCCTCTTCCTACAGAGCTAGATAATTATTTGCTAGCAGTGAGCACTTTTAATTTAGGTGTAAATTATCTCTTTAAAATTTAATTTGGCAGAGCATGTTGAATGTAGTATTTTCTAATTTTTTCAAAATTATTTCCTTTTGCAGCCTGATGATGTGAAGGAAGAAATATTGAATCCAGCTGCGGTACACCAATTCAAGTGTGCTAATGTCCAGAAGTTCGGAGCCAGAGCTAACAAAGAAAGCATGGTAACTTATTTTGTGTCTTTTTAGTAACACAAATGATGATTGTTCAGTTGACAAAACTGTGTTGTTTTATGGCATTTTACACAGTATTTTCACATACTTTTAAGTGGTCTGAAAGGCAGAAGTGAACAGAGGTGAAATTCAGAGCATTATGATAATTTGTCATTATTTATTACCAAATTTTTCTCTAAACAGTCGAAGTATTAAGATGTTATCCATTTTCCCTTTCTAGGACTGACATTTAAATTCCCATCTATTCATAAATACTGGGACTTATTGCAATTTTCTACTATTTTTATAGAATTTTAGTAGATTTGATTTCATTTTATCCCTCTTTTCCCCAATTCCTGATAGCATCTACTTATTTTTTTATGTTTGGCATCTAAACTAAGCCATCAAGCTTACTACATATTTCTTGTAACTTCAGTTTTATTCTTAACGTCATTTTTCTTAGGTTTCTGTTTTTATATTATTTAGATGATTCTAGGCGTATCAATATTTCAATATTGATATTTCAAATATTTCAATATTTAAGATATTTTAATATTTGGCAAAATCCCCACACCAAATCTTTCTTGTTAGTCAACAAGAATTAACATAAATAGGAGACAAAATATAAATAATGAGTATTTCACAAGCTATCTAGAATGTCACTTGAATTATTTTGCATATCATCCCTACCATCTCTACCATCAAAATCAAATTGATAAACAAATCAACCCAGCATGAAATGATCCAGTTAGACAGGTTCTGATTGGTTTGGGGATGAAGTCTCTTTCATTAGATTTGGGTGTCTATGAAATGATTTGGAAAAACATATGTATATTAGTTTTATATCTGGTCACAGAATTTAGAGACTTGCTAGATTAATTTCTTGGCAAAAATATACTTAAACTCCCATAGTTTTGTAGAATTTATGAAATTTCTTTCCTTAGGTATCTTTAGAAGTCAGGAAGAAAATAATTTTACTTGACAAAGAAAAGATACTGAACTTTATATGACACTTCCCAATTTATAAAATGCTTCCGTATGCATTACAGAATCCTCATAACTCTTCATTTTAGCAAGCTCTTGTGACTCTGTAAAAGCTGAAACTGAAACTCAGCATATCTCTTTTTTGATTTAGAATTCCTCTTTAATTTATGCTTTCATGAATCATCGGATTTCTATACACCAATACATTCTTACCACGGTTAATTCTTCCCTTAAGGAAACATTTTGCCCTAAGATAACAATTTGGATCTGAACTAGCAAAAAAATAAGAAACAGTAAGTTTTACATTTGATTGCTGTATGTATTTAGTCTTAAATTTTCTTGTGATAAATAATGTTTTCTAATGTTCCTTTTGCTTAAGGCATAGTATGTTAATAATATTTTGAGGGGGGATTTTACTTTTAGGATGGTAGCTCTTGTGAGCCAGACATTTCCCAAGGCTGACTATGCAGAAGTTTCCAAGATAGTAATGACTGTCACCAAAATCCACAAGAAGTGCTGACATTGTGACCTGTTTGAATGTGCAGATGACATGGTAATGAATCTTTAGTGTACACCAGTCGGTAGAAGGATTTGGTCAGTTTCTTTGGTGGCGATGGACAGTGGGTTGGGATTGTTTTCCACACCTAATCTCCTCCATCCCTCCTCTGCTTGTACTTAAATTTTTTTTAACCTGGATATTGCTATCCTCACACCAAACAATCTGATAAATACATTCAGTAATTTATAGCCTTTTTTGGTTATATTCTTAGACAAATATTCAAACTGATAGAACAGCTACAGAGGTGGATTTCTAAGATATTTTTTCGTGGAGTGTGGAGTTGGAGAAGGACTGATATCTCAAGAGATCTCTGGAAATTATGCAATATTTTCCTTTAATTAATTCTCCATGTTAAACACACACATTGTATTTCTTTACCCCAGATCTAAAATTTTGCCCAAATACTGAAATCCTTATCTCTCAGGACATGTTTTGGAAAATTTAAAGCAAATACATTGAAAAAAATTATTAAGGTAACTTTGATTTAGAAAGTAATATCAACCCACATGTGCAGGGTCACAATCAAATATATGACACACACCATACCCACCACCAAATTACTAAAAGTCCTCCATCACTGGCCATTAGATCCTAAAACTCTTGCTCCATCCCTTGTTTTCCCCTACTGGAATGTCAGTTCTATTGCCAATGTCCACAATTCGTTATTGTCTTATCTGTGCATTTTTAAAGCAAATATTTTAATAGTAAGACCTGGGATTAGGATCCTCACTAATTTAAAAAAATCTTTCACACTCCATTTAGTTGCTCAGTTTCAAATATCTGCCCTTAATTTGGGGGGAATTTTTGTAAAATATAACTGAGTTTTAATTATAAATTTAAATACCTTAATGGTAGAAATAGAAAATTAGTAATCAGCTAATTTAGGTCTCTGCTGATGACTGGTCTTCCACAAACAAAGGAAAATATTCTTGCAGTTTCTAGGTAAGAATCCAGAATTAGCAGTACACTGAGAACTGTTGTATGTCTGTTGTCCTACAATATAATGAATGTGTTCTAACAACATAATAAAAATGTGGAGAGAAAGTACAGCAATGTCAATTTTCATTGAACAGCCTCCATCAACCCTGCTTGTAGGAGGAGTTTATGAAGTGTCTATGCGATAATCAAGGGACAATCTCCACTAAAATGAAGAGGTGTTGTGATAAGCCAGGTTTGGAGAAACTCCACTGCATGGGTAGTGTGGAGAAAGATGATTTGCCTAATGATCTGTACCCATTAGCTTCTGACTTTGTTGATGATAAGGATGTTTGCAAAAACGATCAGGAAGCAAAAGATATCTTCCTCGGCACAAAAGTGGACAGGAACTATACTTTCTTAGTTTTCATATGATCTCAGGACTTAGAAAGATTTACTTGACTTTCCCTTGGAATTGCTACAATTCCATGCTCTTGGCAGTGTTTTTATTTATCCCTGTCTCTCCCAACCTCTAAATACTTTTGGGAAAATGAATGAATTCAAAATAATTGCTATAAAATAATACACACTTGTGGCAAAAAATCAATAGAAAAATGATAAAGTAACATAAAAGTTTCTGCTTTTATTCCTTCAGATTTCTTCAGAATCTCTAGAAACATCTTGTATATTCACAAATAACATATTCACACATATATTGTTCAAAAACTATTTCTTGAACCTACAGTAATTTGTATTGGGTGTATATATCGATCATCTATCTGTATCTATCATCTATCTAGCTATCATCTATCTATATATGTCTATCCACCATCAAACTGATAGCAGCAAAGAAGTATCAAGAGAGTATTGAATGTGCTACCAGGTGATTTATATTTGTTTGAAAAACAAAGGTTTAAAAGAAACAGAGGTTTAAAAGAATGGCAAGGTAGTATTCTTAAAGGACAAAATAAATTTAATACAAAGACAATATGTATAAATATAGCATTTCATTTTTTATTTTTGGATAATAGTAGTATAATGCTCCATAAGTAACATTTCATAAAATTATGTACCTTCGAGATTGTACTTATACTTAGAAGAAAAAGAAAAATTTGAAAACAACTGTATATCATTTGTCTGAAATTTGTTGAGTATGTTTCAAATCAAACAATAAATATTTTTTCTTTTTTATTGATGCATTAACAGCTTGCAATATTATATATGTTTCAAGAGGATAAGTTCAAACCTTAATCAATATGTATCTCACCCCACACTGTCACCAGAGTTCTAGTGTCATTCACCACATCTAATTTAACTGCTTTCATCTGTTCCCCAACCTCTACTTTCATAATCCCTGTGGTAACTATAGTTTTTATTTGTATCAGATATTGTTATCTGTGCATAGGCTATGGCATGTATTTCTCACAACTAATCATATGAAATAGATAATGTATTATCCCAAGGGGGAAACTAAGGCTCTAATAGTTTTAATAAGTTGCTTAAGGTTACATAGCAAAATAAGTGACAGTGCTAGAATCTGCACACAGGTATCCTTAGTGTTTGAATCCCATGTTCTTCAGCACTAAGCTTTACTGCATGGCATTTCATCCTCACCCAATCTCATTTGAGTCAAACATGTTTCCTTCCATCTTAAAAATGATAAAATTTATTCACAACTTCCAAATTTAGCACAGTGCTAAATTTACATTAATCTCTCAGTAGATTTTATTGAAAGAAGTAATTAATAAATATATTAATATCACTGAATTATAGTAAGATCATTCTTTTCCTCAAATTATATAGCACAGTTGGTATTCAAAGTCAAACTTAATTAGCTAATCAGGACGAGGTTTCTAACTCCTTCCATTTTAATTGATTTTTACTTAGTGTTCTCTGCTTGACATGCTATCTTAGAAAAAGAGAGTTTCTTATCTGGTTTAAAACACATGTACTGTTTTATTACAGACTCATAATTCGTTATACCAAGAAAATACCTCATCTATCAACTCCAACACTTGTGGAAGTCTCCAGAAAACTAGGAAGTGTTGGTTCCAAATGCTGTAAGCTTCCTGAATCAGACAGAATGCCTTGTACAGAGAACTATGTGAGTTTTTCAAATAAAATGCAGTTAATAATGATGAAATTTTGCCTCTAATATTAACAAAACTAACTTTTATAAGCAAGTGTGGATGCGTGGTGTGTGTGTTTTTGTGTACGTTGTGTGTGTGCATTTGTGTGTATGTGTGTGTAAGATAGTGGCAACCAGGACCTGGCCACCTATATTATCTTGACCATCAGAATGAAGACTTAGATACATACAGAATATGCTAAATTGTTTTTAAGACTTTAATAACATTTCATCCAGGCATTTAAACACATCTCAGTTTTTCACATCTTTTCTTTAATGGATCAGTATAAGGCTATCTCCTCCCTTATCCAGAACCCTTCTCAGGACTCACCTTAAATTATTTTAATCTATTATTTGGTACACGAATTGTTTTTAAAATGCAGGTATATTCAAAAAAGTCTTTTTAAAGTGCCTTATTGTTTAAATACTGAAGTTAAGCAGATAACTTTCTCAAATCAAACTGGGATTTAGTGTTGCTAGTTAAATTATAACACTTCCTTTGATTCATTAGAGAGTAGGAAGTACAAGGCAAACTTTTAATTATGCTTCCTTTCTGTAGGTTCTGTGAAAGTTTCACTGTTTTCTCATTCCCACTTCAGTGGAGGATTTCTAGTTCTTTCAGGGCTAATTAAATGAAAGAAGAAACTATAATATTTTCTTTTTCTTCTAAGTATAAGTACAATCTTGAAGGTACATAATTTTATGAAATGTTACTTATGGAGCATTATACACCCTTCCTGGATGTTCTTTAACTGTCCTTGGTCCTAAACCAATTGTGCGTGTTGCATGAGAAGACACCATTGAATGAAAAAGTGATCAAGTGCTGCACAGAGTCCTTGGTGAACAGACAGCCATGCTTTTCTGCTCTGCAAGTTGATGAAACATGTTTCCAAAGACTTTAATGCTGAGACATTCACCTTCCATGCAGATATATGTGTAATTCCTGATACTGAGAAGGAACTCAGGAGACAAACGTGAGGATTCTTGTATGCATTTATAATTGCAATGAGAACTGTAAATTGATATAATGAAACTTTTCTGAAGTAATAATCATATGTCTTAAAAAAGATACTTAAATATTACCCTTACTAAGTTGGATAAAATTGTCTAGAATAAAATGGATATTTGAGGGTTTTGTATTTTTTTGTCAGCAACTCCCTCCCCCACCAAAAAAAACACTATATTTTAATTTTACCTACAAGTCATTCAGAATAATCTTGTGGATTAAAACTGCAATAGATTAGTATTTTAGAGCTGTCCAGTTGAAAAGCTGTACAATGAATGTGTGTATCTTTTCAGAGAGTAAATTAGAAGAAATCATAGGAGAATTTATTTTTAGGCATCAATGATTATTTTAAATTTATTCTTTGGAAACTCACAGTTAGCTTGGATGAATAATATTGAAATATCTCAGTTCTCAGGCTTGACATGATTTTGCTATAACATGGGTTAGAATTACATGAAATTTAACAACATAATGTGCTAACATCTCTGGTGGGCTCTGATCAGGGTCATAGACTTAAGGGTAATACCGCAAAATCTGTCATGCCCACATGACTCTCTCTAGCATGGTCGTAGCCACAGATAGCAATGAAAGAAAACCACCAAGTGCATGACTTTAGGTCGTCTGATTTCCTATGATCACCACACTACCAACTTTTGAATAGGGACAAATTTCAAAGACCAAATACAAATATTCACAGATGACAAAATATGTAAATGGAGCACAAGATTGTTAAATTCTTAATAATCACTTTTAGTTCTCAAATAGCTGTAAAATTCAATACAACTTAACTTCCAAGATCTGAATAAATAAAGATTTACTGATAATTGTCTCCTTGGATTTACTGAAGAGAGATGTATTTATTTACTGAGTTATTGACACTCTTGATGTGGAGCAACTTACATTGATTTTTTTAGTTAATTTTCCCACCAGTCTTATGAAGATAGATTTTATTTCCATTATTAAAATGAAAATATTGACGCTTATCATGATAATCTTAAGCCACAAGCTCAGAGAACTCACTCCAAGACTTGGAATCTTTAACATCAATAGTATCTTTTCAATCTCTATTTTATTTTATGTGAGTGGGTTTTTTTTCTTTTTCACATTTTTTTTTTTCATTTAAATGCAGTGCACTTGTTGAGCTGTTGAAACACAAGCCCAAGGCTACAGAGGAAAAGCTGAGAATGGTTTTGGAAGAATTCACAACTTTTGTAGTCAAGTGCTGTGCAGCTGATGACAAAGAGGCATGTTTTGCTGAGGAGGTACTGAGTGGTTTTCATTTCATGTGTCTAATTTCCTTTGTTGCTGATTTAATCAGGCTGGGGCTTAGGAGTTTATATAACTGAGGAACAGTTCTTATATGTGGGTCACGAATCTTAATCTACATACAATTGTCTGACAAAATGACTTAAGAATCTCTTTTATCTCCTGCTATACTGGAGCAAATTATTTAGTGTTTGCAATGTTTTTCTGTTTCCAATGATGTGATGTCTATGCATATAGGTAGACATAAATGCTAGGCCTGAAACTTTTTGATAGACCTATCACTGAATGAAAACATTGACATACTTAAACATTTTCATGAAAAATAATGGTTTGTGATTTGGTTGAATATAAATACTTGATTTTTAGGTTAGTGGAGAAGTTTGTATTTAAATGTCTGAATCATTACACATTTTCCTCTATGATCTAACAGTAATTTTTTTCATTCCTTTGGTGGCAATGCATACAAATGAGATTCCTTCTAGAGATTCTAATACTTAACAGGAATGAAAAAATGTGGTATATGTACAATTATGCTGTAACTACCAATGGCTTGTGTGAATGTTAATTTGTATACTATTCATGATATTCATATTTTCCTCACATCTTTTTTTTTTATTCAGGGTCCAAAACTCGTTGCTGCAAGTCAAGCCATCTTAGCCTAAAACCAACAGAATCACAAGCATATCAGGTAAGTACATGCTGGATTTTTTTTAAGTAATTATAATCTTAAATAGCAAAGGCTCAAGTGACCATATGCCAAGAGACCTACAGACCATTGTCAACCACTGTTCAAAGCTTTTTGTGTTTATTAAATTATTTATTTAATTCTCAAAATAGTTGGCCGGCGTGAGTAACATAATTCTCATTTCACTAATGAGAAAATGAAGGTAATGATTAAAGAATAGGTTATAACTATCTTGGTCATAATATTTTGAAGGGGATTTAAAAATTACAGATCTTTTTCCTATTCTCCTGACCTCGATTGAAAACCCAGTTCTTTTGGTTTATATTGCGAGCACCCTTATCCACAGGTTTGTGCCTGAATTTTCTTTTTAAAAGCAAGTTACTCATCTAATTTTTAGTGTGAATTATTTTGACAGTTTCAACTGGTGTGTCTATTCCAATTACTTACTCTTTGCCCAATAATAATATTCATGTTTGTGCATTCAGGCAAGGCAGCAACTTTGCAGCTCTGCTAGCCTGATCTTTTCAATAGGTTATCTAATTTTAATTTTAAATGGTAGTATTTTATAACCAGTGATCTTACATTGTGAAAACACCTTTTTCACGTACATTTATCTTAGGTAAGAAGTAGGTTTTAATAAATGATTCTAAGGAATGGTGATGAAAATCGTATGAGTCTGAAGCCTGAGGAGTCTGGTGACATCAGTGAGGAAATGGGGGCTACATTACTTACTGTCATGTCCACGCGCCTAGACCAGCAGAGGAATTCAGCTGCCAGGAGTGAATTACTTTCACCGTTGGAAATTACAGAAAGATGATCTAAGTAAATTGGCACTCATGTAAATAGATTGGATAAACCCATGCCATTTCAAAGGCTCTACTTACATTTATTCTTTTGTTTTTAGCCAATCCTGAGAAAGGAAGAGAAAGGAAGACCCAAAGTGAATTCATGTTTATCTTTTCTGTTCATCTAAAACAAACATCCTGTTTAAAGAATACAAATTTCTTCAAATATTTTGCCTCCTTTCTCTGTGCTGCAGTTAATAAAAAAGAGAGAATCAAACATGATGATCCAAGGCTGCTATTTTTCAAAGATGCATTGTTGTATTAAAAATTCTGTAGGTTCTGTGAAAGTTTCACTGTTTTCTCATTCCCACTTCAGTGGAGGATTTCTGGTTCTTTTAGGGCTAATTAAATGAAAGAAGAAACTATAATATTCTGAGTTCAGGATTATAAACATTCAAACCAATATTTCAATGTTATGATCACTTTAAATATAGATTTTGGTATAGGTAAGAAATTAAACATGGAATTTCATAGTCCTCGAACTATTTAAGAGAGGTGAAGTACAAAAACATAGAGATGATTTTAATGACTGCTGACTGAATTGGGGGGAAAAATGTTCCTAGAAGAAATTTAATTTCATTTAGGATAACATTACATGGATAGTATAAGAAATTTAGCAAGTTTAGGGATGCATTATTAGAAGAGGGAATTAGTATATGTGGACAAATATGATAAAGGTATATAACAGTGAGTGACATAGTGATAGTGTTGGCATAAGAATTGGAGGGTGAAATTTTCTTGTAAAAATCTAAGATGTTGTAAACAGTAAGGGGCCTCTTTCCCAATTCCCAGAGTTAATCACTAATGACACCAGACCATCGTCTAAATTAAAAATCATTTATTGTCTTGTCATTTTGTGTCTATTTTTGTATTTTTATAGAATTGACTTCATACTGTATGAATATATACATGTACATATGTACACAGCATGTACTGTTACACATTGTTTTAACAATAATACTTCATCCTTTCACTTAAGTATAATGCTTGCAAATATTCTGGTAGCAATTTAAAAAGGCCTTTTCCACTTCTGGAATATGCTGTTTCATACTCACTGGGAGTTCCCAAAACTCCACATCATCCCCATTCATTTCCAACCACCCTCTCTCACCCCCTCCCCTATGACTGTATCAAATACTTCAACACATTTGTTTAAATCATCTGAACCAACAGAAAGAATCCAGAAGGGGAGAAATGGAGATGGGGAGCTCTGGATCATCAGAGTGTCTAAAGGCAGACCTAGAACATTTTGAATAAGGTGTTTCCAAATAACTGGACTCAACCTGATTAGACTAGACACCGTTTATTAATGGTATTGCTGCCCAGACACTGAAAGGAAGAAAATCTTTCCAAAACTTGAGACTCCCAGAGCTCTGCTTCCCTTTCTGACAGGATGAATCAGATTCCCAGAGTCCAGGAGCACAAGGCCCAGTCTGGTTGGAGGGAGTTTCCTGGCAAGCATATTTTTCTTTCAGTTGGCTGCTGTATTATGTCTTTTCTTGAGGTATGGGAAAATGGCTACTAAATTGGTACATAAATGTGTGTGCGTGTGAAGGGCTCTTCTCCTCATTATATCAAGGGATCTGTGTTATACACATGGTGTGTCACTGGGATGCTCTGATAGGCATTTAGTTAAGGTAATATTTACTAGCTTTTTCACTGCAAATTTCTTTTTCCAGACTCCATTTTAGAAAATGGGTCACTGAATCCAGCTCACACTCAAAGTGGAGGAGGAAGGAATGAAGTTTTTGGAAGGGGGCATCTGAATATATTTTATTTAGAATTATTATATAAAAAAGATTGGCTACTTTATCATTTATTTATTAATATTATTTAAATCACTATGAACTCAAGTATATTTATTTTATGCTTTGGGTTATAGTTTGATGCTACATTATTTATTTTGTTATTCAAATTATTCCTGCATTGGTCATGGGCTTTTCTTTCAGGTAGGCTCCTGTGTCCCTTCAACATGTCTCTAAACTTGGTTATTTTCAAAACATCTTTACTTTCTGGTCCTATGAGATGCTCAGGTTCATCTTACTGTTTCCTTTCCTTAGATCTAGAGACAGTCTTTTCTTAAAGTGTTTCTGTTCTTTTAGCAGAGAATGGTATCAAAGTGAAGTTCTGAGCTTTGACTGTGCTCATTGTTAATGAGTATCGCTTCCTCTAGACATTTTCAAGGAGCAGAGCTAAGATACATAGACTTATTTAAATAGGTTTTTTGTTTTTAAAAAAGATACATGTTATGTACTTAAACAAGAAAATACACATACATCATCTATCATATCTATCATCCACCTTATATTTGAATAAATATGGGTTCATACTGATTCCTCTAACTCTAATCCAGAAACAGAGTTAATTTTGTGTCCCCCTTGCTTATTTGTAATTTCCCTCCTTGAAAGTGAGAAACTTAGCTCCCACTATTTACCATCCATTTGTGTATTTGTTCAGTCCCAGGATACATGTGAAGTGATTTCAGAATTATTAACTCATACCTCCAGGAAAAACAAATTTGTAGTGAGCATATAGTATACATGTAAGTTCCTTTTGTCTTTAGTCTGACAACTTTCAGTCACACATTTTCCAAAGATACTTAAATCAGTTCCATTTCCCTGGCTACTTCAACGAGGTTATGGCTGTTGAATTTTGAATGACTTACTCTCACTGGACACAAGATAAGTTTGGGATCTGAGCTGTTGACTGACCTTTGCAATAAGCTCTTTTCTGTGGGAAGTTCTTTACTGTGTGAGTTCCAGTAAGGTAGCCTCCCTATACGGTACATAAATGTGGTGGGAAGTCAAAGTGTACCCAGTGGATCACCGCCACTGATGTCCCAGGCAGTGACTACAACCCTTCCACAAACTCTGCATTAAATGTTACGAAATTTTTAGTGGCAGACATGCCTTTCTCTTCCAAGGACTTTTCAGATCATTACTTTAAAATGCTTCTGGGCTCTTCTTTCAATATATGTTCTCTCTGACCTCTCTGTCAATGTGTGGAGGTTGTATTCCCCTGAGTTCATCTTAAGTCCTGTCAAACATTCCTTTCAGTAATGAGATCACTTTTCCTGATTTTCCACAGATATCTCACCTATGCTCCCTACTGTATTTGGTGCGTGGCCAAGTCAGGATTCAGTTCATCTTGAAAGAGGTCACATTGTAGTAATGTGGAATGTGGTGATTATGGTCTAAGACTTCAGGAGAAAACATGATTGGAAGGCATGTTGATCTAAATTTATGTTAAGAAAGTCATATGGTAAACTACAGATGACCACCGATTTCCATTTGTGACAATCATCAAGAAGCCCAGTAATAATAACATTTAAGAGAGTCATTGGAAACAAGAATTCATACTGATAAGATGGATAGTACATCATCATGAATAATGATATAACTAGTGTTAAGTTCAACAAATGCTATTGATAACATTAGAAGAAATATTTATTTTAATAATCAGCCTCCAAGAAGCTATAACATCATGAGTAATTATAGCATCAACTTTTTTCTTAATATGGCACATATAAATTTATCTAGGGATAAAATGCATTTGACAATAAAAAAGATAGCAATAACAAAGAGATAGTACCTGGTCTTGACCAGGAAGGTATGATGCCTGAACACTGGGAAGAATCTTCATGCATGTTGATTAGACAATAAGCAAGTATATATATATATATATATATATATATATATATATATGTATATATATGTGTGTGTGTGTGTACATATATATGTGTATATATCACCTCACAGCTTTGTTTTCATCTAAGTCATTCTATAAATTGACTTAATATCTTTCTAATCTCTTTTCAATTTTCCCTCTAATATTTGAATCCATTTAAATCTTATACTTTTTTAGTAATACACCCTGCTTTTTTTGTGCCTAATTTTTCCTTCTGTTTTAGGAGTCTTCCCTCCTTTATCTGCTTAACTCAACTTAAAGGTCAGTTTCTTTGAGGAGATGTCCCTGCATAGTCACTCTTTCTCTAATGTTCCTCCCTCTTCATGCTTGACTTGTTCTAGCATTTATATTTTATAACAATATCCATTTTAAATATGTAAAATCTGAGTTCTTGAGATGGACTCCTGAGAGCAGTCCCATTTAATGGCTTTTGCTCATTTATATATCTTTCTCTTCAATTACTGCTTCTCACCAGAAGAGACCATGTATTAGAAATCCATGTGCCTCCCTTTTTACTTAGCATATCTGGTACATAATGAGTATTAAATACAAAGAAGATGAATACATTGATTTCTAAACTAAAATTCACATAATCTTGGCTTTAAATAATTTCTTGGCTTTCCAAAACTGTGAGTATAGCTGATAAGGGACAGTATACCTTAAAATCTATAAAGCAGATACCCAGATGTATCAGCATGAGATAAGGTTGGCTGGCCAAGCATAAGCCATGCTGGCGAGACTCACCCAGGTAGAGTGGAGATGGGTTTACAGCAGAGACCCTTTCTTAGCAGCCTGAGTATGAAGATGTACCCCTGGTTACTCCCACTAAAAACTACTGCAACCCTACCTGCTTTAGTGAGAACTCCAGTGGACTTTAGTTCTCACGGCTCTGTCCAGAGCTGCAGTCCCTGGTTATACCCCAAAAGGGTGTTCTGTCCTCTAGGGAAACACATGAAACCATCTCGCCTCTGGCAGTACATGGCTTGGCAGCACACACACGTGTGTGTTCTTTTCTTAATGTAACTTTCCCAGTCTGCAGGGAGTTTAAACTCAACGCTGCTAATTCTAAAAACTTGATGGGATCTTGGCCAAACAGCTCTCTGAGAATTCTTTCCTGACAGACCCTGCATCTCATCCAATGCCCCTTCAACATCCCCTCCTGTCCCCACCATTCCTGCATCAATAGCAGAAAAATTTGAATCATTCAAGTTTATTAAAATAATGTTATTATTATGATTCATTTTTGTTTTAAACTGTGAAATGATGGAAGGCAGGTTGTAGGGTAGAGTGAGAACATGACCCATGCCCAAACTTGAATGTGGCCTCAGAGACTGACCAGCACTGAGCACAGACCTGAATGTAACAGATGGACTTTCTGGGACAATAATCACCTATGTTTGCACGGAAGAGGGAGGGAGATAGA